>JASDQU010172256.1:20960-37688 GCA_032191745.1 Picea mariana
GATGTGTTTTAAGATTGATGTTTCAACTTAGATTTGTAAACCAAAGCAAGCAAAATAAGGGACAATGAATTTTATCCTCCTAAGTGCCTAGGTTTGCTAAATGATCCCCTTTATAAGTTGAGGGGCTAAGTGGTGTAGTATTCAGAGCTTACACATTATCATCTTAACAAGGGAACTGAGTTTCCCAACATCTAAAAGCTTACAATGCAAATATTGGGTCAAATGCGCGGCCTCCTGTGTGGACAGAGGCGCATTTGGCGCGTGCGTGCGAACAGAGATGAACAGAAAAGCGCATGCACGCCTGACGCGCGCCTGTGGACAGAAAAACGCGCGCGCCTGTGTCAAAAGTCCGAGAAGAAAAATCCGGATGGATTTCTCTCCAATCTCTGGTGAATTGACTGTCAAGCAGGTCGGCTGAGGCCGGTTTATGAACCTGCAAGTTAATTAAATCAACAGAAAAGCAAATAAATCCCAAATGAGGGAGGAATTTATACCTTCTCCCCAGTATGGTCGCCAATCTGTTTGCACTCTTCTCGTCACTGTGTGAGCAAAAAGTGAGTGCTTACATGCCTAGTTGGGCTCTGCTAGGCATGACAACTGTGGTGTAAAAGGTTAGAAAGAAAACAATAAAGCTATTAACAAGAACTAAACAAAAACTAAATGAAACTATGAGCATAGGAACAAAAATAGAAACAAATGAAAATGGACCAATATCACCGATGTATAAGCTGGTCTGATTGATGAAATCCAAAGATACACAATGGAGAAAGAGGACTTGGGTCCCTTCCCTCTCCAATGGAAGGCTCTTGAGGCCCTCAACTGATTGCTCTCCTTACAAAGAAAAGATGAAATGTGGGTGAAAGAACTCCAAGCTTATTCACTCAAGTGAGGGGTGAATAGCTTATGAAATGCAGCTTACAATGTGTGTTTCCAAAGAAGGAGTCTCTAGCAATCTCAGCAGCATAACAGTATGAAGAATTCCTTGAGAAAATGGTGGTCATTCATGGCTTTTTATAGCCAAGCATTGGGTTATTATGTGGCCTCTTTTGAATGTGAAAAGGGGCTCTTTAGGGCACCCTTAGGTCTTTGACCATCCCCCCCACGCGGATTGAGCTCGGATTTGATGTCCAATCGACTTGGGAGCTGATCCAATAGTGGTTGGGAGGCCGACCAGTTTCATAAATGCGTCGTTTAGCAGGCACGTGGGTGTTTTTCCCAACAGCCGCGCATCATGCGCGCAGGCGCGCCTTGTACGATGTTGTTACGCGCGTGCGCGCGCGCCCATGTTCTGTAAAGCGCCTTTGAATTTTTTGATCATTTGTATAGTTTTTAGACCCTTTTCTATGCTGTGGAATTAACCCTGTGCCATAAATGACTCCAGTTCTGTGTTGACGATGCAGAGTTCTTGTCGCCCTGTGCGGATGAAATTTCAGTGATAACACCTGGGAACAACTCCCAACCCTCACAAATTAGGAAGGAATGGAATGTGCTAGAACCTCTTTGTTGGAAAAAGGATGGTCTCTAGTACACCATTATTGGGAGAGCTTGGGTACCCCATCAACAGAAAGTATAAGACAATGGAAAGATCCGACCAACTGGCATATCAATCTGGAACCAGAGACCGTAATTCACATTAAAGAAGAGTTTTCCCTTAGACAGATAAAAGTAATAAAAAAACTGGATATTCTCTAATGGGGAAACAAAGGTGAGGGTTCATGCAGAGTAAAATACGCCTACTTTCAAGCAACAGATTTTTCAGAAGAGGATAGGAGATAGGATTGGCAGCGTAACTGGCAGTCAGGAATCTGGACCAAAATAACAACTTTCTTATGGTTGGTTCTCTCCCAAAAAGTTTTGACTTGGGACAAACTCATATCAAAAGGGTATGAAGGCCCCTCCATCTGCATGCTTTGTAGAAAATAGGAGGAGACCCTTTCCCATCTCTTCTTCTCATGTGTCGAAGTGCAAAGGATTTGGTATTTTGGGGCAATAATTTTTCTGAGAGATGGGACAGATAGGGAGAACCCAACAAACCTAATCACCCAATGGTTAATCGAGCCTTTCCAAAATTTCATCCTAAATAAATCTTGGGATATATTGGGATATCTTTCCTGGGATCTTGATGTGGAATTTGTGGAAAGAAAGGAATAGATGAATCTTTAAGAAAAATCCCATATCTATCGTGGGAGTGTGGACTAAAATTAAAGAGAATATCCAAGAATCCATCGTTGTGAGCACCTAGTCAATGGAAGATGGAATAGTACCTCATAAAGAAGACGACATATTCAAGTGCTAGAATTTTATCTTGGCCTTCCAGCGAGCTCCCAAATATCCTCCCCAAAAACCAGAAGCGACTCACTAAGGGTGGTAGCCACCGGGAAAAGGAATAATCAAGTTGAATTTCGATGGTGCCTCTAAGGATAATCCCATGAATTCAGGGGGCGAGGGGAATGTTAAGAGACTTAGATGGAATAATATTGGCCATGTATGCAAGTAACTTGGGGTACAATTCCAAAAATGGGGCGGATCTAGAAGGACTCATTAGAAGCCCGGACCTTGAAAAACACATCAGTATCTCAACCCTGCAGGTGGAAGGAGAATCCCTCCTGATCATATCAGATTTAATTTGTTTGAGAGAGGGAGCTCACCCAGGGAAAATATCCACCCACTGGAGACTATCGTATGGCTGGATGCAGGTTGCAAGATTAATTCAACATTTCCAGGTGTTATTACCATCCCAAGTTTGTTGAAAATCCAACTCGCTGGCGGACTACTTGGAAAATGAAGTAGTCTGACAGAAATCTAGACTGATGAAGTGGCATATGGGGGACCCCTCAGAGTCTCCTACCTAGAAAGAATCTACGAGGTTAAGTGTCCTGGAAATGAATCACCATGTAAAGCCATAGACAGTGGAAGTGACAATATATGGGGATGAAGCACAAGGGCTTGGGAGAACCGTCGAAAGAACGAGAGAAATAGGCCCACTTGGGAATCCAAAGTCACCATCAGATGCTACCTGTCTCTTAGCGAAGATACATGAAAATACCTCTCTCGATGATGATTTGGGAACCTTTCAAGTAGAAATAAATCATGTCAAAGTAAGGGTTGGAAATCATATCGATCATCCCAATACCCCACATTAATTTGATACAAGGATGAATGGAAGAAGGTGGGAGTAACAACCTCTCCAGAAGAGCTTATGTCAGTTCATGGGGAGTCTAAGACATAGGTCTAGTGTCTTTAGAGAATATGGAGATTGAATGCTCCCATCATAGCAAGGAAGGCAAATAAGGCAGGAGCTTGCGTCAGATCCAGAGTATGGAACTGAGGCATAATTTGGGTAGTTACGAGAAAAAGAGGGGAAGAACAATAGGTATAGTTGTCGATGGTTCGAGCCATGTGATGAGCGTACTGGAACAGAGGAAATATCCTTGGGTCCTAGGGTCTGTATCCCACTGTGGTCATTCCAGTTCCATCATTAAAAGAGCCTCCAGGCAATCCAAGAAAAAAAGAAGAGGAAATTCTCTTAGATTTGGGGACACTTAAGAGTTGGTTGAAGAAAGGAAAGTCCTCTCTGTAGTGTTTTGTATATCTCAATTAACATCATCAAGTCATCCAAGAGATTATCCCCAAGTTTCAAACTTCTTGAATCATGTCCAAGAAGGGGGCATGAATTAAAGGTAATCACTCAGATCCTTCTTCGTCGAGAGGCCTGACTACACAATCAAGGGCAACTCGCGCTTCTTGGATGACTGAGATGTGGTTCCATTACTTGAGCATAGAGAAAGAGAAGAAGTGTTCAGGCGAAAACGACACCTTATTTCATAGACAAACATCATTAGAGAGGCGTAGTATTGGATAGAGGACCCAACATTTACCCACACCAAAGAAACTTGTTTTTTTCAATTAGCAAAAATGTATTGGAAAATGAAGGCAATGGTGGTTGAGGCAGTGGCCCAGGACAAAAGTGAAAATGACCAGACCACCTAGGTGATTGAGGTTCTCAATGGAAAATTTTATCTCTTTTTTCATTCTCATTTTGGGACCAAGTTCAGAGTTCGCTAGGAAACCCAACACCAACACCATAATGGAACGTGTGACTGCCCCTTTCAAATCGAGGACGATGGTGCTCTAGGAGAGGTGGGGGACAAGAACGACAAAATTGATAAAGGAAAGGAGCACTTGGAATACCAGGTGGGACCCCACATGCCAAAAGTCGGGTTCTGATTCTCCTTCTCCGAGCCTTGTTTTTTTTTTTTGTGTCTCTATCTAGCGTCTGTTAAGTTATTTTCCATATGGATATCTTTGAATCTATTGGTTCCTTTAGAAGGGTTAGTAAGGAATGCTCAAAACTATCTCAGACTTGTCAAGTTTATCTCTTTTTTATAATGGAGGGGGTTGGTTTCCGTTTTGGTAGCCCCCATCTCATAATGATAGGACATCTTGCCTAGACTTTTTCCAGACCAGGGTCCTAGTTTCCTCTTTGGCAGGACATGACTAGTGTGACTGTATTTTTATTGTCCATAAATAGAATTTTCTGCCTTTTTTAGCTTAAAAAATATATGTATTATTAACCAAAGACTTTATCTTTTTTTCAAAAAAATCATAAGAGCATATGTTGGGGACTTGATGGTGTCAATAATTGGTCTAAGTGGAATATTGTCCCTTTGGTTTTTTAGAAGCTCATAAATCCTTAGATTATATGGAAACTAAGAAAGAGCTTATTTTTAACATCCCCACCAAGTGGGGAGTCTTTGATGGCCTTTGTTCTTTCTTTCATAAATGTATTCATCATATTTTTATTGAGTTTACTATAACATACATGTTTGTCCAATGCTCATTCATCTTCTTAAGATAATTTGATTTGTTCATAACCACTATTGCACCAACTTTGTTAGCTTTGAGGACAACAATGTTAGGGTTTTCATTGAGCTTATTAAGAACCCCGAGTTCATTTTATTGAAGTTCTTCCTTGTTGGATTTGGATATATTTAGGGAATGAAGCAGTGTTGCCAAATTCTTCCACAATATTGTTAGGAAAATGCTTTATGCTACTTCAATTT
Source organism: Picea mariana (assembly GCA_032191745.1). Taxonomy (NCBI): domain Eukaryota; kingdom Viridiplantae; phylum Streptophyta; class Pinopsida; order Pinales; family Pinaceae; genus Picea; species Picea mariana. The sequence continues at coordinate 26,024 of JASDQU010172256.1, forward strand.
TACAAGTAATATCTTTGAGGAGAGAGAGGATTAGGGGAGTTGAGCCCACAATGGATGAAGAGGAGAGTTGTTGAGTAAGGATTCCCCCTAGTAGAATAATGTGTTAGAGACCCACTATGACTCTATCGAGATTGGAAGTTGTAGAAACTAGGAAATAATTGAGTCATATTGCAGTTGTACGATCATCAATTGCATGGATGGGAGTTGTATGGCAACATTGATGTCAATGTTGTTGCGGGAGATGTTGCAAGGTATGTGAGTTGACATAGTTTGAGTGATTCCTCTCCTAGATCACCTCGATTAGAAGGAATAAAATTTGAAAGAGACCTATCGATATATAATCCTGTCTATGAGGTAAAAGGTCATTCTAGACATTAAAACTTGAGATCATGTCCCTTTTTAGGATTTTATCCCATTGATTGATTCATAATCTAATAGATATGTGGTTTGTTCTCTTAATGGAAGCTTGGGTCATCATAATTGACCATTCTCAACATATAGGGTTGTGTAAAACAAAAATCCCATGGACATTGTTTCATTGTATGAACAAATTTTGTGTTTTGGATTCAATGTTGGAGTGGAGAAGGTTACACTAATGGCGATGGAGAGACTTGTGAAACCCCAAGAGGGTGTGGATTACTTTATTGATTGTGTCCCTTTTAAAGAATTGGGGAAGAAACACCATATTATTTTTGGATCATCGTCCCATTTTGAATAGCTTCCCACAACCAAAGGTGTTGAGGTGCTTGCCAACGTTCCATAGTATTTGTCTTCATTTGAGATTGTATAAGTGCTTGCAAATTCAAGCTTGGAACCTAGCCCCTTTTGATGAAGTTGTCATGAAGTAAACAAAATTAAACCCTAGTGTTGTGCAATAGAATCAACCAGAGAAATATGAGGATTTTAACTTCTTCATGAACCACGATAAAGACTGTGAACATGGTTGTCAGAATTTGGAGCACTGAGGTGTTATATTGTATTTTTTGTGGTGCATGATAGATGGAGTTGCTTTCAACAAATGGGTTATTTTGAATTCAGAAACCAAAGGGATTTCTCTTCACTCTTATTGGGGTTTGGGTTAAGTATCTTTGCCTACTTTTTAATTCAAATGTTGTCAGTTGCAACGTCCTTCAATATGGCACATCGAATATTGTTGGTTCAATGGCTTACATGAAGTCTTGGAGCTCTAATTTTAACCTTGATTAAATTTATGAGGCCTGCTTCCCTTTGTGTCTTTAGCTTCATGGGCTACATGACAATCTTAGACATTTTTGTGGCCATGTTTTTCTAGTATTTTGGAAAAGTATCGATTCTCGACGTTTGTCATTACTCCTTTAGAGATAACCCTAAGGTTTATGTCAAAGTGGACCTTAAGCATAAGCTACCACCATATTCATTTTTATTATTGATGGATCCCACCAACAAAAGTCTTGTTATCTTAATCTATGAATTTATTGCTTTTCCTGTCAATCTCAAGATCATTTGATCAGTGATTTCCCTCACTGTAAACCTAGAATTTTGCAACCCAATGAGCCTTCTGTTCCCAAGCCTGACCCACCCTCAATTCTCATTCCCTTGTCTATTATTGGACTAGATCCTTGACTATAGGCACACCCCCCAAAAAGAATTCCCCCTTGTCCTCATCAATTGTGAACTCAAACCAATCTAAACCTTTGTTCCATACATTTATAGTTTCCCAATTCTCACCCTCAACACTTGAATATATGGAGACAGATGGAGGATGGATTGTATAAAAGAGTAAGAGGAAGGAGCCTAGATCCCCTTCTTGGGAAAATCGGTCACTTAAATATCCTAGTCCAAATTCACGGCCAAAATCCTATAAAGAGGTCGTTAAGACCTTGGCTAAGAGACATCCACTACATTTTGGTGATTGTATGTCTAGCAACAGTTTTAGTAATGTGACCATGGGGTTAATCCATGAATGAAGCTATATCATGTTTTGGAATTTCAAATGGATGACTATCCCTAGTAAAAGAATGTTTGTTTGAGATACATAAAGCCAAACATGATGTGATTTTCCTTCAAAAAGTCATAGTCTATGTGTTCTAAGTTGCAGTGCCAAATGAGTTACTATTGGAGAGGCCTCTTCTAGGCTTAAATAAATCTCAAGGAAGTGGTGGGATTGTTTTAGCTCTTTCCTCATTCCTTTAGAGATACATGGTTGGGCATGGTGTTGGTCTATTGCAAAAATGCACGTAGGTCACTATTAGGATGCAAGATAGGCTTGCTGGTTTTTTCTTCATTTATGCCCATGGTTGATCCAAATTTATGAGCGGAACGAATTGACTAACAAAATGAATACAATAAAACACAGATACGGAGAACAACAAATATCCAGTGAACAATAAATTCTATTGAATAAATGAAATAGGCCGAAACTGTAAAATAACAAAACTGACAACAACTTGCTTGAATGGTGGTAGCTATCTCTGAGAAGAGATGTGTCTTCTACGTGCATCTGTCTAAGCAGAATGATTACAATGAGGCTCTAGAGGAATTTTTAACATTACTCATGAATTACAAAACCCTAGACATTCAAAAACCTAACCCTAGGAGGTGAAACACCAAACGTTATGTGGGCCCCACTGAGTAAGTTGGTACCTCAACATCCTGGGGTCGTAAATTTTGCATATGAACTTCGTTTTAGGCGTGTGATAGCCCGTTGGAAAGGTCTTTTTGAGAACTATAAATTATGTCATAAATATTTGACTTTGTTTATAGTTTGATTGTGTCAAGCCAAAAAAGCATTGTTTAGGGCCCCAAAACGGCCCTGGAAGTACAGAAAGATGTGATGACATGAAAACTTCCAAAATAAGACAGTTGGATTAGGTGGGCAGCCACCAATATCCACTTGGAATATCTGTTGGGATTCAGACAACCCTAGAAGTGTAGAACCCACAATTACAAAGAAGTACAGAAGAACATGTTGAACTACAAATTGTCAAGAGGATCTAATTGGATTAGGTGGGTGGCCACCAATATCCACCTGGATCAATCCTCCCCCCTTAGGAAGCAATGGTCTCCATTTTTTTTAGTTCCCCCATCAGGTGAGAAAATTTCTGCTAAATTTGGCACGGGATGAGCCATTTTCCTTGGTGTAGGAGTTTCCCTACCTTGACAACCCAATAAAGTTGGATCCTCTACTAGCGAGTGCCCTTGACCTGTGTGTCCACTATATGATCAATGGATTCTTGTTCCATGCAGTCGGGGTTGAGCTCTATTGGTGTCAGTTGTTCTGTGATCTCTGAGGTGTCCAATAGTGGTGGAAAATATGGCTGAAGGAGGTCCACATTGAACACTGGGTGCAAGCCAAGGAAGGGTGGAGTGTTGAGCTCAAAAGCATTGCTATCCACAAGTTTAGAGATAGTCTTAGGCCCATAGAGCAGTGGGCGGAGCTTCCGATGGGGCCATGTAAGGTGCTCTTTCTACAAATGTAACCAAACCTTATCTCCCACCTAAAACTGGTGTGGTACCCTGTGTTGATCATGGCATTGATTGTACTTAGCATTGGCTTTCTGCAAAATCTCATGGACCTGTTGGTGGATGTGTTGAATTCGCTCAATGAATCTGGTGGCTTTGTCAGCCTTAGAATGAACATGGGAAGATTCTTCCTATGTGGTTGAAAGAGGTAGTGCAACATCAATGGGACCCAAGGGTTGGAATCCCAACCCCAATTGAAATGGGTTATGGTTGGTGGAGCTATGGACAACCTTGTTGTAGTTGTGTTGAACATAGAGAAGACTCTCATCCCATGTGTGTAGATGTTTAGATTTGTACATGCGCAGGATGTGCACAATCATCCGATTGACGACCTTTATTTGGCCATCGGTTTATGGGTGGAAAGCAGTGGATTTAGCGAGTTTGGTGTCCAATAATGACCATATACTCCAACAAAATGTGTTGAAGAATCTGTTGTCCTGATTGGAGAAGATGGTCTGTGGTATCCCAAAATGGACCCACATGTGTTCGAAGAATATATTGGCAATATCTGCCACTATGATGCTCTTCTTGTAGGCGGTGAGAATGGCCATCTTTGAAAACCGATCAACTACCACAAATACACAATCATTTCCTTGCTTGGTGGATGGAAGGCTAGACATGTAATCCATCGAGATGGATTCCCAAGGATGCTTGAGAGTAGGAAGAGTGGTGTACAAGACTTGCTTCTTGATGGTTGGCTTGGAAAATGGCACATGTAGTGCAAGATCTAATATACTTGTTGACGTCTTGTCGAAGTTTTGGCCAATAAAAATGTTTTTGTAGAACGACCACAATTTTGTCCATGCCAAAATGTCCTGCCATCCGATTGTAGTGAGCCTCCCAAATCATCTTTGCACGCTCACTTGCAGGAACAAAGGGGTGGCCCAGATGGCATAACAGTCCATCCTAAATGTGAAAATCGGTGACATTCGCGCATGTACCCAAGAGATGATAGGTGGTGGAAAAGACCGTATATTGCTGATAAAGTTGGGGCCACATCTCATATGCCTCATTTCCATAGGAATGGAGCACAATGGTGAGTGCAACCACGAGAGGTTGAGTGAGGCAGTCAATGACACAATTTGTGCTCCCTGTCTTATACTTGATGTTGAGATGGAACTGTTGCAGGTAGGTGGACCACTTCGAATGATGATTGTTCTGCAACTTCCCCTGTTTCTGTATGAACTAAAAAGGCTTATGATCAGTGTGAATCATGGTCTCATTTCCTAGAATGTAATGTTTCCATTGCTAACAGGCTTGTACAATGGAATACATTTCCTTGTCATAGGTGGGGTATTTTCGGACAATATCTCAGAGTGTATCACTATGGTATGCTACCGAATGACCGTGTTGAGTGAGAACTGTACCTACAACATAGTCAGGTGCATCAATATCAATCTCAAATAGTTGTTGCAAATCGGGTAAGGAGAGTACTGGAGCTGAGCACAAGAGATGCTTTAGATCATCAAATGCTCATTTTTGTTCCTTCCCCCATGCGAACATTTCCCTACCACCGCCCTTGGTCACTTGGCTGAGAACCCATGCAATATGGGAGAATCCCAACATGAATCGTCGGTAGAAGTTGGTCAGTCCCAAGAAGCTACGAAGCTCGGTTAGTGTGGTCGGGGCTGGCCAGTCACAAATGACTTGGATCTTAGTTGGATCAACATGTACCCCATGCTCATCAACAATGTAGCCCAAGTATTGGACCTTGTTCATTTCAAAGGAACATTTTTCCAAGTTGGTATATAGCTTGTGTTGTCGTAGTGTGCTCAAAACCTATTGAATATGTTGCATGTGCTCCTCCCAAGTTTGTTGAAGATGAGGATGTCATTCAAATATACCACCACAAAAGAGTTGGTGAGGGGTCTCAATACATCATCCATCAACCTCATGAAAGTGGTTGGTTCATTTGTAAAACCAAAGGGCATGACCAACCATTCGAAGAGACCTTGTTTAGCTTTGAAAGTTGTCTTCCACACATTAGTTGGTTTGATGGGAACTTGGTGGTAGTGAGATTTTAGGTCAATCTTGTTGAACAAATTCCCCCCCTTGAGTTGGTCAAGAAGGTCATCAATTCTAGGAATTGGGTACCGATTCCTGACTATGATTTTGTTTAATGCTTTGTAATCAATGCAGAGCCGCCAGGTCCCGTCTTTCTTCTGCACCAGTACAATCAGGCTCCCACAAGGGGAGGAGTTGGGTCTGATGTGCCCCTTTTGATGTAGCTCTTGGATCTGACACTTGATTTCATCATTTTCCATCAGTGAGCATAGATAGACTGGTCCATTAGGTAGAGGTGCACCGGGGGTTAGATCAATTCGATGCTTGACTAGGCAGTGCATCGGTACCCCGGTGGGTGAGGAGAAGATGTATATGTACTCTTCCACGATCTCATCCACTTTCTTCTATTGCAAAGAGAGGCTCTATGTAGAGGCCATGGATGTGGCGACAACCTTCTGCTTATTGTGAGCCCAGATCACAAAGAAGACGAACTTCCCAGTCTGTGAAATGACCTTACTGCATTGCTTAGAAGAGATTAAAGAAACAACAGTAGGCAGCGCTACCTCTGGTATCTTGTATAATTGTCTACCCAAAGTAATAATAACATTGCGGGGTCTAGAATCATACACAACATGTCTCTTCCATAAATATGTTTGTCCTAAAAGAACATCACAAACTTCAAGGGGAGTAATATCACACAATACCTTGTATTTGAAAGGCTTGATGTCGTAGCGTAGATGGAACTGTTGGCTGACATGAAGGTCTCTTCCTTGGCGAAGCTAGCCAATGGTGTAGGGATGCGGGTGCAGTGTCATCCGCAGGTCGAGCTGCTTGATGACCTCTACTGAGATTAGGTTCTTCTGACTACCGCTATCGACAATGAAATGAAGCGGAGCCCCCTTTACCCATGTATGTGAGTGAAAGAGGCATTCCCCTTCCTTTGGTTATTCTGGTTTGCTTAGCGGGACTTTGGTGGTAGCGATAGTGGCACTGGGTTCAACATTGATAATCCGCTTCCCTCCTTCTGGATTTTATTTAGAGTCAGAATCGACCTCTGACTCAGAAGCTTTTAGCTTGGCCATGAGTGACTACTTGGAGCAACATTCTTCGGTGTTATGCCAAGGGATTTTGTGGTACTCACATCATTTTCCCATGTCCTTCTTTGACTTCTCATTACCCTTCTTGTGTTGCGGATTCGACTAGTTGTCCTGAGAGTGGTCATCTTTGCTCTATCCCTTGTTGTGTGAGTTTGGGCCACCTTTGCCTTGCTTCGACTTTGAGGAGTTTGCAGATCCAAACTCTCGCCTCTTCTACTTAAATTTATTCTCGATCTTGACAACATATCTATAAGTCGTACCCAATGATGTGATGTCTAGAAACTCCATTTCTATTTGCATCTATCACCAGATGTCGCTCAGAGTCTTTGATACCCAATTTGGTGCATAGGGTATGGAAAATATTGGTGAAATATGGTATTGTTTGGTCCCTTTCTTGACACGGGGTGGTCCATCTTGTGTACTGGTCCTCGTAGCTTTCAACAGGGTAGTATTGTTCTTTCATGGCATTCCTAAAGGAGTCTCATGTGGGGGTGACCGCAAATATTGCAGATTCCTCTATGGCCCTTTGCTGAGAGTAAGTATCCCACCAGTCCTTAACATGGGGGACGATCTTGAGGAGTGAAAAAGTAATCTTTTCCCTATCGAAAAAATTGTGGAGTGAAAAATACCCTTCGAGCAGATTCAACCATTTATCTATATCATCCACATCTATCAGTCCTTTAAATAATGAAATATCAAAATTTACCTATACCTTGAAGGGGGTTGCATGGACACTTGATGAAGATGTTTGTTTTGCGAGTAGCCGCTGAAGGATCTATGCAAAGGTGTCCATGATTTCATTCCTTTTTCACGCAAGGGCTTCCTCGAGTGACATTTTAAAAGGATCTCCTGCTCCATCTTTATTTTTGTCCCCCACAGGTTGTTGGGTTCGACACGACTGATCTTACAAAGGTTCATCTAGTTTGAGTCCCAACTTCTTGTACCCATATCTTGTCGGGGACATGCACGAAGAAAAATAAATGAAGAACAAACCACTATGATACTACTGATCTGTATTTATGAGCGGAACGAATTGACTAACAGAATGAATACAATAACATAAAGATACAAAGAACAACAACATATATCCATTGAACAATAACTTCTATTGAATAAATGAAATAGGTTGAAAATGTAAAACTATAGAACTGAAAACAACTTGCTCGAATGGTGGTAGTTATCTCTGAGAAGAGATGTGTTTGTTACACGCATCCGTCTGAGAAGAATGATTACAATGAAGCTCCAAAGGATTTTTTAGCATTACTTATGAATGTCAAAACCCTATACATCCAAAAACCTAACCCTAGGAGGTGAAACACCAAAAGTTATATGGGCCCCGCTGGGTAAGTTGGTATCTCAACTTCCCAGGGTAGTAAATTTTGCGTACGACCTCTGTTTTAGACGCGTGATAGCCCGTTGGAAAGGTATTTTCGAGAACTACACATTATGTCGTCAAACTCTAACTTCGTTTATAGTTTGATAGTGGCAAGCCAAAAAAACACTATTTAGGGCCCCAAAACAACCCTGGAAGTACAGAAAGATGTGCTGAAATGAAAACTTGCAAAATAAGTCAGTTGGATTAGGTGGACGGACATCAATCTCCACTTGGAAAATGTGTGGGGCTTCAGACAGCCCTAGAAGTGTAGATCCCACAATTACAAAGAAGTATAGAAGAACATGTTAAACTAAAAACTGCGCTAGTTAGGACAAATGTTCTCTTTGGGATTGGATGTTGTCTTCCTTCTCTACTATAGAATGGATTATATGAGGGGATTTTAATATGGTTTAGTGGCCCAAGGATAGGGATGGCGATTCTACCAATGTTATTTTTGGTATGGAGAAGCAAATGTGATCTTGGTGCAACATTGCTTTGTATTTGTTTGATCCTGATTGGGGACTAAAGAATTCAGCCTATGGAGGATGGTTCATGTCACGGTGTAATTTCCAGCATTGCAAAGATAGGGCGCAAGCACAATTGAATTGTTTTTCTTTGGTAAGCTTCACTATGTTGATGTGTTTATGGAGATAACAAGTTTTGATCCCCTATCCACTCAAACGATTATTTCTTTTGGGCAGTATGATGATTCAACTTCTTCATTTCTCTCAAGCTAAATGTTTCTCATATAGTCTCCGGATTTCAGATATTTATTTCATAGAATTTAGAATATCGCTCTGTTGGAATAAGCTTGAATGGAGACCAACAATGGTATGATTGTCAATAGTTCTTAAGGCTTGAATGAAGCTATGGTAGTTGTTCATACAGGGAAAAGAGGAGAGCTTGATGTTGGTTTGGATCTAATCTCTCCGTTTTAAATGACAGACTTGAACGCCATGAATTTCGCCTGCTATACACAAACACCTCTGTCTCGTTTATTTCCTTGCGTGTTTTCATTCCTGAGTCTAGAAACATCTCTGTGCACATCTGAGTTAGTTTGCCAGTTTGTCCCTCTGCCTGCAATTCTGTCGCTGCGTTACCTTCTTCATTACACTGATGTTCGCGCCCTCCTCTCTCTTACTGTTTTTCTAAACTGAATAGTATTTTCCGAGGGGCACACAACTGTCGATCACATTATCCACCTGCAAAAACCTCGACGAAGGATTTTATCCGTCTCTATCTCATACTCCCCCAAGCCCTTCGTCCTTGAACAATTGTAATTCTTCAATTGCCTCCTCTTTCAACACAAATCAATTTATTAGCAGTTCTACCTGCTAATTTTCTTTTCATTTAGTCATTTCTAGAACAAATTCTATAAACACGAGGTCCAGATTTTGAGACATGTGAAGTGAACACGGGGGCTCCCAGAGCTTGGACTTTGTTTCGAGGATTGGTTTTTGAAGACCGAAGAAGATAGCATACTCAAGTGCCCTTACTCAAGTGTCATAGGGCGGCTTAGTCTTTGTTCCCGGTTGTCCAATCTTGAACACTCACTTCTCATCTCGGGCGACTAGGGTAATCTTGTAAGCATCGGTTGTTGTTTTCGAAGATCTCTCAGCAAAAGAAATGGTGGGTTCATTCATCGCACTGATGAAGAAGAAAAACACGGTGGCTTCCACTGTCAGCAATGGAAAATGATGCCCCACGTCGTTCGCGTCTTCGTTCAAAGGCCATTTTTATTTTCGGCGGTTCTTCAAAACCCTAAACGCTTTTTTAAAATTTAATTAGGTCTGCTGAAAGTTCCAAACTCTAGCAGTTGAGGTAATTTGAGTACATGACGATTGAATCAACATCCAAAGGCAGTCGCGGCATTATCCCAAGAATTTTCTCCCCAAAATTTAACCAAGGTTATGCTATTTTTGGCTCGTCCAGCAAGGTTTATCTCTCCAACCTCATCGTACGGGCAGCTCATTGTTCCCCTAGCTAATCAACATTTATGACATGTACTCGAACCCATAAACGCTGGATCGATGTTCGAGGTTATTTGGTTTGGTCGCTGCTATATGAATTTGAATGTTCTCCTCAAACTCGCAGCTATATTTAAACTGCTAAGCAGTATTGAATGATGTGGTAAATGGTATATAAATCGTAAGCAGTATTGAATGATGTGGTAAATGGTATATAAATCGTTGGATTTGAATTGCAGATGGCATATAGATTGTTGAATCCGATCCAACAGTTTATATATCAATTGTTACAACATTCAATGTGGTCTAACAGGTTAGATATTTGCTATCCAGCTAGTATAATGTGATAGCTATGGTTTCATAATACGAATTTTACAATGTGTTCCTGGCGATAATAAGAAAAAATGTTGAAAATTTGTAATTTAACGTCAACAAAGACAACAAAATGACTTTGTGGATGAAAGATGGTGGAAATTGAAACTTTGACGTTGAGAAAGAAAAAAGACTTTGAATTTTGATACCATATGAATAAAATATATGCGTATAGTTGACCGAAGCTTCCTAAAACTGCGAGCAGTTGACGAACAATGTTTACCGGGGATTATTGATCATTAAACACAGAAAAGACTAAGTACCAGAAACAGAAACATTGTGGTGAGTTTGGATGGATAGGTGGGAATCATGAAAATGGTCTGGATTATGATTGTAATCATAAAATTTTCATTATTTCGATCCTCTTCTTTCTGGTTCGAGACAATTTGTCTTTCTAGTTCAAGACAATTTGTGCAAAATTATTATTCAATACTGCTTCTCGTCAACAATTTGTACAAACTTATCACAACATTTCTTCTCGCCGAATCGAATTGATAAAGCCAGACTTGGATTGTCCCCTTTCTTCTTAATTGTAATTGCATGTACAACCATATTCGATTCAAGCTGTCTGTGCCTCTTGTATAGAAACTGCATTTCTGCAGGATCGGAAGAACCCAAGGCAGCTGTGACTAAATACATGTGTGGCAATGAGAAGCGTAGAAGTAGTTAGATACAACAGAAAATAGTTGACAGTGGTATAGTGGTATTCAACTCCAGAATCAAAGTAACTTTCAAATAGCATTTTTGTAAGTTTACTTGTAATTTTTTTGAAATTAAGTTGAATTATATTATAAATGGGTGCATTTTAGGTAGACGTCCACATCCTCCATTCATCGAGTTTCCATTGTTAACTCTAATTGTTAGAGGGTGGAGTTGCAAGAAATCTTTTAAAGTCTAAGTTATTTTTTAAATGGTTGGAATTGATGAATTATTAGAGTTACTAAATATTCTAATATTCTCTACTATCTATAATACGATCACAAATGACAAAGCAACTCTCTCTATTGTTCTAACCTATTTACAAGATTTTCAAAATAAAACTGAATTTCTCCTCCTATCAGTAGCCAACACATGATCAAATCAGTGGTGCCACTTTAGAAGTAGATTCAAATGAAGATGAAGTTTGTCATAAACAAGTTATGCTTGCACTTTCCAAGCCCATCATCATCTTGGGAAGAAATCATCAACAAGTGTATAACAAGTCTTGGATACAAAATAGAAGTGAATTATCACATTCTAGATTATTCCAAACCAATCAAATTCCAAAGTGTTGGATTCCTTCAAGAAAATTTATCTTCACCTGATCCAGTTCAAGATCAAATTTCTAAATGCCAACATTGTCATTGAGC
>JASDQU010172257.1:0-18054 GCA_032191745.1 Picea mariana
TGTCCCCAGACGCATTCTCAGTTGAGTTGTTGTTTTAGCCATCCATTCCCGACAACATCACGAATTGGAGAGTATTTGACGATGATCAATAGATTATTAACTTTCTGCACATGGAATAAACCTTTCAAGGCGCGGTGATAGACAAACGCATGCACGATGACAATTTGCACGATTTTACGGTAATACCATATCCGAGAACTCCTGAATCTTCATCGGATATGGTAAACTCGATCCAAAAATCTATAATTAGATTAGAGAAGTTTTATGATTTTCAAGATAAATTTAAAAAGACGGTCAATTGTAAAACCAATAGTTCCTCGTTGTCTTATGAAAAAGTAAACCTAGGAACTAATGAAAATCCTCAGTGTATTAATCTAGGGTTGGGATGTTCTCGACAAGAAAAAGATGCATTTATTAAATTGTTCAAAGAATTTAAATATGTCTTTGCATGGATGTATGATGATATTAAAACTTTCGATCCTAATATCATACAACATGTCATCCCGATGAAGCCCCAAACCTTACCCTTCCAACAAAAACTGAGGAAAATGCACCCTAAACTCGAACCGACCATCCAAAAAGAATTGAATAAGCTCCTTAATGCTAAAATAATTTTTCCTGTTAGACACACCCAATGGGTTTCTAATCATGTCCCAGTCCGGAAGAAAAATGGGGAAATTCGACTTTGCGTCAACTTTCGAAACCTTAATAGAGCATCTGATAAAGACAACTATCCTGTCCCGCCCATGGAACATATCCTTCAACAGGTATCTGGTTCCGAGAGGCTATCCTTATTGGATGGTTTCTCTGGATACAACCAAGTCCTGATGTCTCCACCAGACCAACTAAAAACCACCTTCCATACTCCGTGGGGCACTTATGCTTATCGTAAAATGCCCTTTGGATTGATTAATGCTGGTGCTACCTTTCAGAGAGCAATGGACATTTCTTTCCGAGGCTTAATCAATCAGTCTGTCATAGTTTACTTAGATGTTGTGGCTGTATTTTCTAAAAAAAAAAACGATCATCCAGCTCACTTACGAGCTGTCCTACTGCGATGTTGTAAATACGGCATCTCCTAGAACCCCAAAAAGTCAATCTTTGCAGTAGAACAAGGTAAACTCCTAGGATTCATTGTGTCTAGGGAAGGGATGATTATTGAACCCGAAAGGACTCAAATCATCTCAAAACTCCCCCCTCCTACATCCAAAAAATCTATGTAGTCTTTCTTAGGCCAGATTAACTTCGTGAGAAGATTTGTCCCCAGTTTCTCCGAAATGGTCAGGCCTCTACAAAATTTGATCAAGAAAGACACCCAATATCACTGGGGACCCCTAGAAAATCAATCTTTTAATGCAATAAAGAAGTCCATAATAGACACTCCGTCTCTCATGAGCCCTAACTTTTCTCAATACTTTACACTCTATACTTTTGCGTCTGACCATTCCTATGTCGCCGTCCTAACTCAGAAGAATGTCGAGAACAATGAAGTACCCATCACCTTTATGAGTTCCTCTTTCAAAGTCACTGAACTTAATTACCCAGTGGTAGATTGGAAAGCCTACGCTATTTTCAAAGTAGTCAAGCACTTCCGGTCCTATCTTTTGAAGTTAAGGATGAAAGTCATTGTCCCCTACCCAGCCGTGAGGAACTTATTAGTGCAGAAGAAACTAGGAGAAAAGAGAGCCAACTGGGTCACCTCCTTGCAGGAGTATGACTTAGAAATTACCCCGCCTCAGATAGTGAGAGGCCAAGGGTTATGAAATTTAGTTGTTGATTCAACAACAGGAAAGCAAGAAGAAAGCGATACGTCAAACCTAGGACAAAGCGATCAAAGTTTAATCTGTTGCACACAAAACCTTGTCAGTCCTTGGTATGACGATATAAGATTCTGTCTCAAACATGGATCAGCACCCCGTCACTTGGACCCCACTAAAAGAAGAGCGTTGAGACTAAAGTCTGCCTCCTTTCATCTGGTTAATGGTATCCTGTTTCGTCAAAGTTTTGACGGCGTACTGATGCGTTGTCTTGAAAAGGACGAAGCAGAAAAAGTCTTGCTAGAGTTGCATGCAGGAGAAGCTGGTGGTCATTTTGGTGGTGATACCACTACTCATAAGGTTTTATGAGATGGTTATTACTGGCCCACACTTTTTAGAGACGCCCATGCCTTGTGTCGTAAATGTATCATCTGTCAGAAAGCATCAGGGCGGTTACAAAAACCAACCTTTCCTCTGCAGCCCGTTTCGGTAGATTCTCCTTTTCAGCAGTGGGGCCTTGATATCATAGGTCCAGTCAACCCCCCGTCCTCACAACAACACAAGTTTATTGTGATAGCTACAGATTACTTTACCCGATGGTCTGAAGCTGCTGCGCTAAGAACTGTCAATACCAGTCAGGTGATTGCCTTTCTAAATTCAAATATCTTCACTCGTTTCGGTATCCCTGACTATTTGGTCTTTGACAATGCTTCTTACTTTTCTTCTCTTAAGATGAGCGATTTCTCTTTGGGAAAATGAATTAAGCTGAAGTATTCTGCTAGTTATTACCCCCAAGGAAATGGACTAGCAGAATCAACAAACAAGAACTTGATTAAAATTATCAAGAGAACCATGGTTGAAAATCACAAAAATTGGCACAAGGCATTGTTGAACACGCTGTGGGATGATAGGGTAACGCCAAAAGCTGTTGCAGGTAACTCCCCTTTTTTTATCGTTTATGGTAGAGAAGCAATTTTTCCACCTCACATTCTTCTTCCTTCACTACAATTGTCGCAAAAAGTCCAAGAAGAAGATTGTCTCCCTTTGGAAAACTGAATTAACGCTTTGATGAAGCTAGAAGAGGTAAGAGCCCAGGCTAAATGTAAATTAGATCAACATCAACAATTGGTTAAAAGCTAGTTCGATTCTAATTCTACTTCTGATAGGAATTTTGAAGTAGGTGATCTCGTCTTGAAGTGGGACAAACCACACAAGGGGAAGGGTGAACACACGAAGTTTCAAAACCTATGGCTTGGGCCATTTTTAATCACTGAAAAGTTGGGTCCCAGTTCTTTTCGATTGCAGAATCTTGAACGGAAGCTTGACACCTATCTGGTGAATGGCCAAGCCCTGAAAAGATACTTTGCTTGATGAATACCCTTGTATATTATGTAAATATTTTATTTTTATTTGCGTTTTCGCTTGCTTTCTGTTTTTTATTTTGATTTGAATTTATCAGTTTCTGTTTTCTTTCAAATACACGCATCTGTATACTGAGATATTCAGACAAAGACAAAAGATATTTTCTTCGCTGAAATAACTTCCGAAAAATTTGTACAAACATTAATGGTATATTTCTGAAATTTATATCTGTGTTAGAAAAGTTTGTGTTTGAAAGAAGTTTACCGATTTCGATCTCTGAGTAAAGTTCGTCATGATCATCCATTATCTTTTTACGTTGTCCCTATTCCATAAAGGAATGACTCAGAAGATGTCTCCCTGTCTTAGAAAGTTGTTTTTGTAAATAAAACATCTATGGATCTAAATAAAGGACAGTTCTAAAAAAAATTCTGATGAGGTCAGAAAAAATTATGTTGAAAATCGTGATTTTCAACGTCACCCCTCTCAAATATATATCTATGAAAAATAAATTATTAATAAGAGCTATGGGAAGTGCTTGTAAAACCGTCGGGATACTGAACAGGTCTGCTGGCAGTGGGTAAATGCATGCATGACACCAAGACAACTTCGTCGGGGTACTGAACAGGCCCGCTGGCAACGAAGCAATGTCGGGTATATGAAAATTTGCAAAAAGAAACCTCTTTAATTTCCTTTATTCTGATCCAGAACTTCTTGGCAGGATACAGATTTCAGAGTGGGTTAAATGGAAACCATGTCGAGGCTATGGACGCCTGCTGGCAGCAGTGGCTATGCCAATAGTATTGAAGATTCTATCTTTAATATCGTGACTTGCTGATCTTAAGACTGTTATCAGTTTTCATCTTTTGAAACACTACTGGAATAGTTGATTAATGATGATGTTTATACTATTTTCTGGTTGTTATTTTTGAGTTGGAATTATCTTTACTGTCCTAATCTGAATTTGTTTCTTTTGACAGAGATAACTGCTTCTACCAGTGTGTCGCCATTGTTGGAAGCCAATTCACTTTTTCCATTTTCTTATAAGCTGCCTACACCTATGTTTTGCAAACATCAATTTTTCGTCACAATTTTTTAAACGACACTTTTGTTTTTCGCGACATTTGCATATTTACCTTCGTTTTGTTTTCACGACTGTAAGCGTGAAAACTTAGTTTTTTGAAGTCGCATTGAAATCATTATTTGAACTGTCGCTATCCTTGTCAATATGCTTATTGCACTCACATTTCACCTATCGTTATGTAGCTGGCATAACTTTTGAACTATACTCATTGGACATTCTTGTATTGATTGTGTGACTTGGTTTCATTGAGTTTGTAATACATTGACATTTGAATTTTCTTTTTTTTTGACATATTTGACCTTTGGTTTCATGAAAATACGTGGGTGTTATGGTTAAATATTTCATATATATCTTTTTAATATGATACCTATGTTTATGTTTTCATAACTATTGGTATGTTGGTTATATGAAAACATATCAACACATTGGTTAAACTATTGATATCAGTTGATGCATTGACACATTGTTAAATATTTGATTTTGGTTTCAAATCGAATAATTGATGGTTTAAAACTTTGGCACAATGTTGATTACGCGTTGGTTTATACACTCACCATGTGTTTCATTGGTCGGCCAAATGACTTGATTGTTGAAATACTCTAATGGATTGAACAGCTATGTGAATCGGTGGTTGTACTTTGGCAATTACTATTTTGCATGGCTAGTGAATAACTCCACCACCTTCGCACGATGGCATTTATGCCTATCCCTTATCCCCGTTCACTTCTGTTAACTCGGGTAGCTCTACTCTTATGTGTGTTATGATCCAAACCCTCGGCTTACCATGTGCTCGGCTCCATGGCACCAGTCGTGCGAATCGAGCCAAATGGAAACCAAGCCTTGTTAATGTTTGACAATGCTTGCAAAGACTTGGAGGAAAATGGATGGCTCACCTTCGTGCAACAATTTTAGGGTTTTAATATCTGTGTGGCACAACAGTTTTCCATGTCGTTTGATGGCTGTAGAGACAAGGTGGGTGAAATACAGTTGGAAATTGATGAGACATTTATCAGCTCTGCTACAGGGTTACCTGCCGCAGGACAGCGTTGGTTTAAGAATTGTAAGGTCGAGGAGGTGCCATGGACACTGTTGTTCCTATCCCGCAAAGTCACTTCTTGTGAAAGAGGTATGCCCATCTATGCACTTAAACCACGATGGCACAATACTTTGATGGTAGTCAAATAGTTCGTGACCTGTGAAGGTCGATACGAAATCATTTTTCTCTACCACCTACGTTTGTTAATGAGTTTTATGGGATACTCATTGAATTTGCCCTTTTACTTTCAGCGTAGCCTATATAAAATGTCGAAAAGGTTTAAACGGCAGAAGGCTGACAGTAGCCTATTCCACCATGGGCTTATTAAGCTAATTATTGTGTATCACTTGAGTTTACATGGTGATAGCTGGAGAGCTTTCATCGCCCGAAATGGTTTCGATGACACAGACCCTGTCCAGGTTGACAAATCTGTGGTGAGTGAAGCCAAGGCCGAACCGCCTGTGCCCTTCCATATCCTAATGACTCCTCCTAAACCCTTGGCTTACCCTAAGGTTGACTTACCCGACGCTATAACTGATAATGTCGAAGCTATAAAGAAGCCTACGAGCAAAAAGCCCAAGGCAAACCCTACTGCTAATGCTAAGGGTAAAAATAATGCTCGGCTCATTTCAAGGATGGACAGGAACAAACCTAAACCCTCTGCTGAGTCAAAGCCTATAATCCTTAGTGAGGATTTGGATTCTGACGTTGAATGTTTTCTAGCCAGTGAGTACCCTTACTCGCAGGGTTTATGCCCCAAACCACCTTATGATTTTGTGACGAATCTTTCCCCCTGCCTAAGAAACGATCCCAGTTACACAGGGATTAAATTGCCTAACAAAAACCTCAGCAATGTGATCAAACCCTCGCCTGCTCCTTCAAACCCCTCACAGTCTTCCTGTGACCAATGTGATTTATGGCTGGAACAATACTACATTGACGTTCCTATACTACAATCAAAAATTCAATCGTTGGAAGACCAAATTGCAATCTTGACCAGCCAAAGAGACCAGCTCCAAGCAACCAATAAGAAGCAAAAGACAATAGGCTCGATCCTTTTCAAATATGTTGAATTAGCTACAGCTGTTGTCAACTCCAAATTGACATGATCAAGTCCTCTCGTCGCTATATAGGTATGAAAATTTGATATCGTTTTGTTTTGTGAATGAACAAGGTTGATATAATGGTTTGAAATAGCTCTGTCTCTCAATCAAGTGCCTCTGTCATTCGATGATTATCTTGTACATTGTTTTTCTTTGATTTGATATACGATTTGCTCATGGATTTTTATTGGATTTGAATGGTTTTTCATTTGGATTTGATTTGCTAAGTTTGTCTGATTGAAGTAACGAAATCAATGGTTCGTTTTCAATTCAATTCGTTTTGTATCCACTCTGAACAGGAAGTTTTTCATGCTCAATTTAGAATACGATTATGATTTTGTTATGATTCGTATGTTGTGATTGGCGAATGATTTCAATGAATTTGGTTGTTACGATGCTGTGTCGTATAATGTTCTAGATTTGATCATTTCCAAGTTGGGAAAAATGACTCTGTTTTTTATGAAAACGATACATTCATTTAAAGTCTGTGCAAATAATGTTCATGCCCGAATCATGGAACGATTATGATTTTCAATGATAATGTTAAAATCCAGTTGTTCGATTCTCTTGCTAGATTCGTATCAGAGATACTGCTCTGTTTGATTTTAAATTTTCCAAAACGAATCGATTGATTTTCTTATCCCTACCAGATCCAGTTATAATTCGTTTGGATGGAACGATGTTGATTAGATTCAATCGATCTTGATTGCCCAATTTGCAATAACAAATTACAAATTTTGTTACCAGTCAATCGATCGTGTTACGATTTTATTTGAATGGATTTGCGTGCCAGTTTCGAGTTAGTTTGCTCGTGACATGAAATCATTTGCTATGACAATATAGTTACAACAAATTGTAAATGTTCTTGTTTGGTTGTGATTGTATCTCCTGTTGTTGAGCAAGCATGACGATTGCCTGCGATTTGTTTTGATTATATCAGTTACAAATTGGATATGAAAAGGTTTCAAAACTGTTTGATTATGATTATGTCCACCCAATTCTTGACAACAAAAGAAACATAGTACACCTATCTCTGTATTCGGTTGAATGATTTTGATCCTGTTTGATTTCAAATGCTATAACAATTTCATATTGAATGGCTCGTTTTCAAATAGTTATTGGATGATGATTAAATTTAATTCTTTAAAAGATTTTTAATTGATTTTAATGTTGATTCTGTGTCTTATTTAGACCAGCTACAGAATCAGAGGATTTTATAGCTAGTCTACAGGATTAGATTTTTTATCATTTTATTAATAAAAGATCCTTCTAACTTGTCTCTTTCTGGCCCTTTTTAGGTAAATTCGAATTGCAAGGGATATGATGGACAGTTTAGGGGATATTTGTGTATTTTAGTTTTATTATAGTGTCTTAGTTTAGTTAAACTGGGGATATCTACCCAGATTGATGTAAACAGTTTGATAACTTCCACAGGGAGGTTTTACCCTGTGGAGAAACTTATAAATACTTATTATTTTTGTAATAAGGATCATCCTCACTTGTGGGAGAACCAGGCTATGGAATTCTAATACAAACTAAGACAGAATTTGATGTTCTGCTACAACTTTCGCTTTCATAATATCAATCTTTTGTTTCATGTTTATGTTTATCAATTTGCATTTGATTAGTGACTACTTTAGCTATCATAGTCTTTTGCAGAATGATATGATTTAATTAATATGATCCATGTCTGATTTCTTTCACTAATTTAAAAACACAACAATTGCTTGGTTCAGTTTATGAATGACAGATTTCTCTTCTTCATCAATTGAATTAGTTAGTATAAATCTTTGCATACAAATTTATCTAATTGTAGAGATTTATAAATCATATGATTGTTGTGATTTTTATGTCTTGTTTGTCCTGTAAGCACACTTGAAGAGCATTGCAGCTATCGTTTACAAGAAGCTTCTGGATTATTCGGTGCGGGTTTCCTCCCTCTGATCTGCTAAAAAAATCATCATACACAGGGAAAACCTGGAGCGTTTCCAGGTCAGTTTGTTATTTATTTGTTTAGTATATTTATTAGTAGTTTAATTAGATATATGTTTTAGTTTAGATTAGTAATTAGAATTAGCATATTAGTAGTTTAGTTTAGTTAGTTTTCTGTTTTATTTTATTTTCATAAAATTATAAAATCAACAAAAACATCTCTCTCTGTCTTAGGGCAGAATATTTATGAGTTTTTTCAGGTTTTATTTAAATCTGTAAATTGTAGATATTGTACATTTTGTGAATAAGTTATATTTCAGTTAGTAGTTAGATAGTTAATTAGTTTGAGTTAGTTTAGTATTAGATAGTAGATTGTACATATAGAATAGTTAGATTAGTTTGTTTGTCTTAATAGTTAGTTTTTTTTAGTTTGTTTTATTTGTTTTAGTTAGATTAGTTTTCTTTTTTTTTGTTTTCTTAGGACCTTAGATCGGCTAACAGAGCCGCTAAACCCGTCAGGGTGGTTCATCCCAAACGGCTTGGGTTGTTAGACAACCCCGGACCAGTTCCACTCTCTTAGTTGACGGATGGTCGATTTCGCCCGTCAACAATATTATATATCAATTAGGTGTCATTGAAGAAACCATAACAAACAAATAACTTGTCAGGATTACTCTCAATGCTCTTCCAAGACATTGGGAACCATTCATTCAAAGTATTAGTGGAAGAGAAGATTTACCTCAGTTTGATCATCTATGGGAAGAGTGCACTCAGGAGGAAACTAGACTTATAGCTAGAGGCATGCAAGACTCCCATCATAATGACAATCAATCCCTTTCTTCTAATGCAAATAAAGGCAGAAGAAAAAGAACAATTTTCACCAAATCATTCAATGACAAGAAAACTTTAGCAACTCTAGGTCATGAACAAAGAAAAGACATATCAAAGATTCAATGTTTCATATGTGACAAGTATGGACACATTGCGAGAAATTGTCCTACCAATAAGAAAGGAAGACAACATGCCTCCACTGTCGATGTCGATTCAGAACCAACTCAAAGGGATGAAGGAATAAAAGATGAAGCGTTCTTCTTCATTTCAACACTCTCAGGTACGGTTCCTACTGATAGTGATATTTGTTTGATTGGCAGTGGTGCTTCCAGACACATGAATGGATATAGAGAACATATCACTGATCTTGTAGAGAAAGAGTCTTGTCTACATGTTGTACTTGATGATAATTCTAGATATACTATGAAGGTAGTTGGATCTTCTTCCTTCCAACTAGATTCTGACATACCTCTTCAATTAAGTGAGGTACTATATGTACCTGGGATCAAAAGGAACCTTATCTCTATTTCTGCCTTAGAGGATAAAGGATACAAGGTTATTTTTTCTGAAGGAAAAGTTCTTCCATGGCACAAGAACTCGCACGTGGATTCTACCCTAGTGATTGGTGTTTGAGAATATAGTTTGTACCGATTGACTGTCTGACTAGTCTATGCCTTGCTACATGATACTATCACTTGAGCGAGCTATGGAATAGGAGACTTTCTGACTTAAATTATAGAGTCCTTCCCACTCTGGGGAAGATGGTGAGAGACATTACAAAGATACATATAGAGAACGATGGAGTTTGCAAAGGTTGTGCTATTGGAAATAATGTCAAGGGATTCTTTCCGAGAAGTGACAGTAGATCAAAGGGGATCTTGGACTTGATACATACAAATGTTTGTGGACCCATGACCATTGCTTCCTTGAGTGGATACTTGTACTATGTGCTCTTCATCGATGATCACTCTCAAAATACGTGGATTTAATTGTTGAAGACCAAGGATGATTTGGAATGGCACCTAGTGGCCAACTATTATGCCCTTAATAAAGCCACTGTTAAAAACCTCTACCCCCTACCCTAGATGGAGGATTCATTGGACCACTTACAAGGGGATTATTCCTTCACACATATGGATTTGACAACTGACTACCATCAAGTTCAGAGGAATGCAACAAGTCATTTTAGTAAGTGCGTGATCATTTATCTTGATGATATCTTGGTATTTAGTAATTCTTGGGAAAAATATATTCAAGGTGTTTGCAACATCGTCAAGCTACTGTGGGAACATACACTTCAGGTGAAGAAATCCTAATTTCAACACACATTAGTTCCACATTTGGGACTCATACTAGCCATATCATAGGGTCGATCAAATCCATCTCGGGTATAGGTTGTGGCACAATGGCCAACACACTCCAATTCCCATGACCTCAAGAGTTTTTTGGGAATGGATAAGCACCACTTCGCTTAGCTACAAACCACATTATGCTCTACTCCATTTCTTCATTTTTCAGATAGGAATTATCCCTTTGATATTGAGAAGGATTAATTTTAGTTTTCCATTGGGGTTGTACTTAAACAAAGAGGTCATCTGTTGGCATACGATTCAAAAAATCTTGCTCCTTCTAGATCTGAACATCAACAACAAGAACAACAATCAACTTAGTGTTTTATCTACATTTTTGTTGATAACCATACTTAAGAAACAAATTCCTTACAACAACCCCATGACCATCAGAAATAGAGGCATGATCAGTAGCACACACCATTATTTTTTCCATCGGGATATTAGCAGGTTCACTCACCAAAAAAGTTCCTTTCATATCTATTAGGTTGAATAGGATAGACTCCATCACAGGCCAATTGGATGCTTGCCAAGACAATGAAACACACATTTCCTCATTGTTGGCCACCGGGAAGGGAGCATCCCTTCCTTGGCCACTCAGGAGGAGGAAGAAACTCCATTCTGCTACAACAAATTCCATTAAGGTGCTCCAGTTTGCTACAACAACTCCCACTGTAAGGAGAACACTCCATAATGTTAGTATGTTAGCTAACGTTAGCCAACTCTTGGGAAAAATCCCTCACCATTCCAGTTTTGTAGGGAGATCTATAATAAATGTTAGTATGTTTAGTTAGTTACATTGTAAAAATCCCTCGCCAGTCCATTTGAGAAGGGCGCTACATAATAAATTTTTATTAGTTTAATTTCACATTAGCAATTTCCATTGTAATCGCTAATAACATTGAGGAAAAAGTCTCCTTACATAATAAAGGGCACTCCTCTCTTACTGAATAATGTGATGATTATTTTCTATTATAATTCTTCTTCTCATTTTTGTGTATGCTTTGTTTCTCTATTCTAGGCTATCTCATTTTTCGTTCTTCATTGCACATGTCAGTTTGTTATGTGTGTGTTTTTCATATCTGAATTGTAGATCACATAGGGGTTTAAATGGTTAAGTTTTAGGGGCTACAATGATTAATTTTTGGATTTGATAGTGTTTAAGACTCGAGGGTTAGAAAGGTTAAAGGTTAGGGGTTACATGTTAGTGTTATAGAGGTTATATAGATTAGGGTAATAAGTGTTAGAGGATATTATATATGTGAGATAATGATTATATTGTTTAGGGCCTTTAGGTTATGTCATATACAAGTTATAATAATTGGGGTTTAAATGAGTTAGGGATTAATCATCTTAGGTATTACAAATGTTAAGGGTTATAAGAACAATTTTTGATAGGCTTAGTGGTTGGAAATTATAGGGCTTAAAATAAAGGTTATAGGATATAGGAGTTACAATGAATTAGTTGGTAGGGTGATATAGATATATTATTTAGGTGTTAGAGGGGTTTAAATATTTATTTAAGGGTGATAAGGGATAAATAAATTAGGTGTTTCCTTGATTGCATGGGTTAATTATTATAATGGATTGGGTTTATAGGGGTTAATATTCATAATGTTTTTAGAGATCTTTGGAACCCGACCCATGGGGACCAGCCCTGGAGGCAATGGAAAACAGAGAGAATGGAATTACAACTCACGGAAGACACGGATCTTCAAGCCTGGAAAGAATGCGTAGCCCATCGAAAAATACCAATCAAAAAGGGATCGGACATCCATAGATGGGGACACTCCACTACAGGTATGTTCTCAGTTAATGAAGCCTATTACTTGCAAGGAAACTATCAAAATCAGATCCTGGAAATAATCTAGAGCAAAATTTGGAAAGGCATCCTATGGCCCAAAGTCTCCATTTTCCTTTGGCTCACAGCTCAAAATCGCATCCTTGTGTGGGATAATCTCATAAAAAGAGGCTTTCTGGCCCCTCCAGGTGTACCCTATGTCATCAAAGAGAGGAAACCATGGAACATCTCTTTAACAACTTCCACTACATTCAACATATTTGGGATTGGGGAGCCCAAGCTATGAAACACTCCAACAGAAACAGGAACAACATCAGGGAAACAATTGCGAACTGGGATACGATCTCCTTCCTTAACCCAATTCTCGAATGCATCTGGCAGTTTCTCCCTGGGTTCACCTTATGGGAAATCTGGAAATAACGGAACAAATGAATCTTTCATTCGAAAACTTCCTTGTCTTTTATCACATGGGAACAGGTCGAGAAGTGAATTCAAGAAACAGTGAATAACAAACCTTGGAATCCTGAAGAAATCCAATGTATCCCTGAGGAGAAAAACATTCTCAAAAACTGGAACATGCATTTTCACTTCTACCCTCCAGTGAAGGAAAAAGGTAGCCACTCCAACAACCCCATGAATTGGACCCCCCCTCCACTAGGTTTCATCAAGATAAACTTTGATGGTGCCTCTAGAGGAAACCCAAGACCGACAAGATTCAGCTCAGTCCTCCAGAACCATGTTGGGGAGATCATACATCTAGTGGTAGGTTTCCTGGGTGAGACTACAAACAATGTTTCTAATATCCTAAGACTCATTCGAGGTCTCCAGGTTGTTGCTCACAATCAATACCAAAATGTCATAGTAGAAAGATATTCTCAGATTATCATCCAACTCATTACAAAAATCCTTCATGGAGAACATCCACTGTGAATCTCTCCTGGTTGGAGGCTCTCAGGGATTCTAGAAGAATTTGAAGCTATCATCCATCCCAACCTCACCATAATCCCTTCTCATGTGAAACAAGAAGAAAATAAAGTAGCGGTCTGCTTGGCGAATGTGGGAATTGAGACCAAGTCAGAACACATACACTGGCGGGCCAATCTTTCTGATGATACATATCTATCGAGGCACTACAGATACCTTTCTAGCAGAGATTCCTCAGCCCTAGATGGGGTGACATGTCATGCCATACTACCACCAGGCATAGCATTAAGCCAAGGTTTAAATATTGTAGGTTTCTCCCCATCTATTCGCATTAACGATGGGAGAAGTCCATTACAGCCGACCTCCGGATGACAGACCTTTCCCTCTTGTGAAAGAGCCAACAATGTAGGCACTAAGTATGGCTGAGTTAAAGAGAGGCCAGGTGCAGCCATCCCACACAAAGATGAAAGAAAAGAGTTTTGGATGTAGTCGGATCATTCCTTCTCTGAAATTGCCCACCGTTTGTAATCTTTGGTGTGTCTTTTGTTGTGTCATGTTAACTCTGGGTGAGTCTTATTCTCAAGCCTCCTCCATTATTCCTAGGGAGCGAG
The DNA here is from genome assembly GCA_032191745.1 of Picea mariana. Classification (NCBI taxonomy): domain Eukaryota; kingdom Viridiplantae; phylum Streptophyta; class Pinopsida; order Pinales; family Pinaceae; genus Picea; species Picea mariana. Next base: position 13,788 of record JASDQU010172257.1, read on the forward strand.
GCAAGCCTCAACACGGGTCAACTTGGCACACCCACACTACTCATAGACAATAGAGGCAGCATATGGAATGAGCACTATCGCTGGAAAACACTATTCTTCGGCATAGATCAAGGGTCATCCGTCTCACACCACATGCTCCAGTAATTGAGTCTGTGATAGAGAAAAGAGCTCAGACCCCACCATCTCTGGATAATTAGCATCCCATAGACATCAAGCGAGAAGAAAATCCTCCAATTGAGCCTGATACTCAAGTTGGAAGCAGCTTGGGGGGAAATCTTGAAGACGACCTCACAACCTGCTACATAGAGGAAATACCATGTCCAGAAGACACCCTGACTGCCTTGGAGCCTCAAGCAAGAGATAAGACAAGGGGCAGGCTCTGTGAGGATATCCCAACTTGCTACGTCGAGGAAGTGACATACATGGATGAGGTCTCGTAGAGAACCTGTGTGGTAATGATGCACCACACAGACATCACAACCAGGGACAAGGATGAGGCCAGTGTAGAAGTGGAAACGAACACCTCAGATGAGGCAGGAACAAATGGAATGCATGCACCACTCCTTCACACGGCACACCTGGATCCAGTGTTTGAACTCTGAGGACAAATGGAAAATCAAGAGCACCGAGCCTGCCTCATGGGACAAAAATTGTATTTTCTCCTAGATGCTTACTCCAAGGCCCAGTGAACCACAAATGTCCAACGTTCGCCTATCCGTTTGTCATTCAGGCCAAAGTTGTGTGGCAAGAGGACAAGGGTGACAGGTCACCAGGTATTTGAGTTTGTCTATTTTAGTCTAGTTTTAAATCTTGTTGTTCAATGTCAAGAAGATATATTTCCATCTGTCCTAGTTTCCTTCAGGCATGACAGATGGAAAAACAATATTTTGGCTTGTTCTCTTAGAAACAACATACTTGCCCCAAACTGAGTTGGTTTCCGGTAAAATAGCAGCACATTTGGTGGCCACAGTAACGCTATATCTCTCTGTATTTTTTGTCAATATAATATAGCAGGTAACACCTTTTTTACTTAAAAAAAATAAATTATTCATAATGGTTAAGAATTATAAGGGTTAGAAGTTATGGTTTACTGGTTATACAAGTTCCAAGTGCTATAAGGATTGAGGTTAGGGATTTTATAGTTATATATTTTAAAAGTGTTTTGAGTTAGGTTGAAGAAAGGTTATATGGGTTAGGGGTTATAAGGTTTATAGTAGTTAAGGGTTTATGGGTTATTAGGGTTGGTGTATGAGAATTATACGGTTTAAAAACTATACTAATGAGCCTAGGTGATGGTCTTTTCAAGGGTTAGTTGCTAATAATTATAGGTATTGGTGGCTACAAGTTATAGGGGCTAAGTGTTAGGTATTATATAAATTAAGATTTATAGAGGTTAGTGGTTATAAGTAATAGATATTATGCACAAAAAGGATCAACCATTTTAAGTGTTAAGGATTGTATGGTTATAGGGGTTGATGTTATAGGGGTTATTAATTAGGTGTTATATGAGTTAGTGGTTAAAGATGATAAAATTTATAGGGATTATAAATGCCATTAATGGTATTAATAGATAATTTTGAGGGGTGAAGAGTTATGCAGGCTATATGGGTTAAATTCTAGGGATTAGAGGTTATAGAGGCTATATAGGTTAATGGTTATAAGGGTTAAGGACCACAAATTTGATGGATTATGGAGTTAATGTTTACAAGATTTAGGTTGTAGGATTTAAAGGTTACATGAGTCAGAGGTTATAGGGTTTAGACATGTTAAGGATTAGGGTTTATTGGAATTATGAGTAATATGTGTTAAGGGTTAGAAATTAGAGATTATATGGGTAGGGGTTACATGGATTAAGGTTATATAATATGGGTTATATGATTTTGGTGTTAATGTAGATTTTATTGGTTATAATGTTAAAGGGGTATTGACCATAAGCCTTAGGAAAAGTAAAATTATTGTGTAAATGGCGTAGGAATTAAAATTTATAAGATTTAAGAATTATAAAGGTTAGGATTTATAGGTTAAAAGGGATAAGGGTTATACATGTGAAGCATTAAGAGAAATATATAATACCTATTAGGGTTTATGGGTTTTAAAAATTATAGAGGATAAGGATTATAATGAATGTGAGTATGATTTATAGGTTTTATGGATTATAGGTTACAAAGATGGGATATTGTTTATAAGGTTTATGGGCGAGAGGAGTTATTAGAGTTATATGGGTTAGTTATATGTTTTCTTTGTTAATGGTTAATGGTTGTATTGGATAGGTATGATAAGGGTTATAGTGGTTAGATGTGATTGTTTTTATGGGTTTTATGGTATTATGTGTTATATGGGTTAGGGATTGTTGGTCTCCGGTTTTAATCATGTTTTTTTTCCTATATTATACTCCACAGACCTCCATTTATATGCCAGTACCACCCTTTTGGCCTTATTTTGACATAATTGACATCTCCCTACCATTCAATGGGTTTACTTAAGGTATCTTTACATTTCAATCTATTTCTATGCACTTTGATGCTTTAAATTGATATTGGAACTAATGTCGCTTGGGTTAGGTACCACTTCTATTGTTGGAATAGGATGTCGGTACCAGGTACCAACTCGTACCCATGGAGATACCACTGGAGCCGCTCAATATCTGTGCATTATGGACCGAATGGGAGACAGAGAGATTCGCATGACAGTTGGAGTTAGCGCCCACAGGGTGCTTGAAGGCCTAATGATGAAACTGGGATGTTAATTCTTCATCGTTCACACTTCATGACACTACGTGTCACGAAGATGTGAAGTACGTTTAAAACTTGATTCCAAGCAATTTCTGGATCGGGGATCCGTTTTGTTTTTAGGTATTATTGCTTTAGACTGTTAAAAAAAGACAGAAATTATATATAAACCCGAGATCACTCCTGAGACCGGGTTGGATTATGTTGGACCACGCTATGTTATGGACACACATTTCTGAATCGAAAACTGTTGTTATGTTACACGACTGTCATATGATTTGAGTATTCCCTTATGCGTTAATGGAACGTGAAGTTGATACAATGTTTGCATAGCATGATTGAGTAGTGCTGGTTATTACTTCCAGCGTTTGTGCCGTTTGGTTGGGCCCGCCAAACCGGTTCAAGTCGCTGTGTTACTTTGCTTCAGATTTAGTTCATTTCAGTGTTTTAGAACTTGCATACGAGGTAGCTTAACGTTCATAGATTTAGTTGTTTCAGTGTGTTAGCATTTTCTTACATGAATGGTACATCTGCAGCTCATAGTGTGTCATCGATTTAGTTGTTTCAGAATCGTTTTTATCTATTCTTCAATTGAATCGTTTCAGCATACTGTTATCTTTTATGTTGATGGGTATTGAACGCATGACTGTTGTCTGTAGGGTTTAGGGTATGAACATGGTTTGTTTGGCTTCTCATTTTCAATTCGAATATCACTTAGAGATTTAGTGATCTTTGCTTTGTTAGATAGTTAGTTACCTTGCCCAATCAGAATAGTTAGATTACAGTTAAATCAAAGGAAGATTCCGGTACCAGTAAGTAGAGTAGTACTCTGTTTTCCTGTAGAAAGCTTTGGATTGATTTTGATAACCAGATTAAATGCATTTGAGGAAACACTCTTTCTGTTGTGGCTTNAACCTTGCCCAATCAGAATAGTTAGATTACAGTTAAATCAAAGGAAGATTCCGGTACCAGTAAGTAGAGTAGTACTCTGTTTTCCTGTAGAAAGCTTTGGATTGATTTTGATAACCAGATTAAATGCATTTGAGGAAACACTCTTTCTGTTGTGGCTTGAATAGAAATGGTGATGAAAGATGATTAAAAGTAGTGGCGGATTAAGCTTGTGAAATCATACTTATGAATGGAAATAGAAGCACCAGTATTTAAACATAAGACTTTTTTCTGTTGCTGACTTAAATAGGGAATGCTAAGTTTCAAGATCGTCATTAAGATTCAAGTTCTTAGAGTGAGTTTGTGTTTTCTTTTCAGGATAGTCTTTAGATAGGAATTAGCTTACCTGCACATACAATGTATCAGCTCAAAGTTTACCAACCCTGGTTTGACAATTTAGTGTTTCAGGTCACTTAAAGCTTCAATTTAGCAGCCTGACATTTTTGGCGCCGTTGTCGGGGAGCTGTTTAAAAGGTAAGAAGATAATTGTCTTGATTAGTTTTGGAATGCACTTAGTTTGGTTTGGTGTGTTAGCAGGTTGATAGTAAGAGCAGCTGTGGAAACAAAAAGGGTGAAAACCGACATATCAG
>JASDQU010172257.1:18154-30029 GCA_032191745.1 Picea mariana
TGCATATTAGGAGCCACATGTAGAGACTTTTTCACATCCTCTTATTCCATACATTTGAGATGATGTCTCTTCCCATTCATATTAGATTTCAGATATTATTTTTAAATCAGATTCATAATATGTTAAGAATGAAAATGATGAGCCACATCATATTCCCAAGTGGGCATAGTCCACCCTACATGTAGTAGGAGACCTTGTGGGAAATCATGTGGATCCAAGGAAGAAGAGATGCTAGTTTGAGGAACCACCACATGCACTTACACATATAAAATAGTAATTCCCATGCATTGCTACATGGTTCTATCTTCATATCATTGAACCTATGCAAAGGCTAAAGGGAATCTCTTCTGGGAAGCAGTTATGGCTGAGGCATATAACTCCCTCATCAAGAACCAAACTTGGGACTTGGTTCTACTTCCATTAGATCAAAATCTTGTATATGTAAATGGGTCTACATGGACAAGAAGGAAGAAATGGACAAGTGAGAAGGTACAAGGAAAGATTGGTTTTCAAATGATTTCATCAAGTCCACGGGATTGATTATGATGATACATTTGCTCCAGTAGAAAATATGGACTCCATCTGGTTGGTCCTCACCATTGTAGTAGTCAAGGGATGGTAAGTTCACTATATGGATGTGAATAATACCTTTCTTCACAGGGATATCTCAAAACATATCTACATGGAGAAGTCTCAGGGGTACATACAAAACTTATATATAGTATGTCGACTGAAAAAGTCACTCTATGGCCTCAAGAAGGCTCCTAGAGAATGGTATGCTAAAATGAACTCTTATTTACTCTCTCACTACTTCATTAGATGTAAATCAAACCCCAATGTTTATATGTTGAGGAATTCTGACTCTCTTTTGATCTTAGTGATATATGTAGATGACCTCTCGATCACAAGTAGTTCATCCTCAACAATTGTTGTGTTCAAAGTCATTTTTCATGATAGTTTCTCTATGAGCAACATGGGTCCACTTCACTTTTATCTTGGTATAGAGATCAGTCGGAATGCTTCGGGCATCAAGCTATATAAAAAAATGTGTGTCATGAATATATTGTTTTGATTCAACATGACTGATTGTAAATAGGAAGCCACTCCTTTCTTATCAGGGGTTAAGATCAAGGATGGAAAGGATACACCACTGGTGGATTTCACCAATTACATATAGTTAGTGGGGATTCTTCTTTACCTTACTCACTCCCATCTAGATATCTTATATACAGTGTGTGCAGTTTCCAAGTAGATGCAGGAGTCGCATGAGCTACACTAGAAATATGCCAAGCACATCCTCTGATATGTATAGGGTACCATGGGATTCATTATGCAGAAAGTTGTACATTAGATCACATTGGATTTATAGATTCATATTGGGATGGTGATAACACAAATTATAAGTCCACTTTCAGGTATGTTCTTAGTTTGGGATCCAGTCCCATCTGTTGGTCAAATACAATGCAGTCAACAATTACGTTATCACTAGTAAAGGCTGAGTACATAGGAAAGATCAACATTACCATTCAGGCACTTTGGCTACAAAAATTCCTCACTGATCTTGGTATCTAGTTCCATTGTACCATTGTCATCTGGTCCAACAACCAAAGCACACTGAAGTTTTGTAGACACCAGTGCAATGACAAAGAACAAAACAAATCGATATCCACATGCATTACATCAGAGAGTTGGTTCATGACGAGATCATAAACTTGCATCATTATCCTTCCTCTAAACAAACTGTCAACATCTTCATGAAGACTTTCACTGAGAAGAAATTCCACTTTTTGTGTGATTGTCTTAGCAAGAAGGATGCACTTTCCTAGCGGTTGTCTTTCTTTTTCAGCATTGTACTTTAAGGGGGGGGTTCCCATGAGGTTTTCCCTCTTTCCTCTTTTTTAGTGTTCATTCATTAGATTCATTGTAAAATGGGTACCTAACATGGCTTCTTGTCAAGACCCATTCTTCATTTACTCCCTAATAGTGTTCAAGGGGGGTGTTGGAGATATTACACAACCACCTAGTATTTCTTCTCCTATGTTGATTAGTCTACGTTGAGGGTGACCCTAGTCAAAGTTATTCTCCCCTAGATGAGGGCACCACATCCTCTTCGTTCATTACTCAGTTTCACTTCAGTTAGACTAGTGGAGTAGAGTCTTGCATGGAAACCTYGGTATTATCATCAAGTGTTGCATAYCCAACTCRAGATCATCATCATGAGGGATCATCAYTRGGGAKGYRYCACACATGTGCAYGMATGATTCTCTCYTCWCTCCACTTGTGATTAGCCTTKWAAAAAAACAAGAAACCAAATTAAAATCAAACAAAYTTATATAATTTATAAAAAAATGTTTTAWATAAAACATAAMAAAAKAAAATTAAAAAAAAMCAAAAACAAATATCGAACCATAAAATGAACTTTATGTATATTTTTTTAAACAACAAACAAAATTTAGAAAAGAAAAATTAAAAAAAAAAAGCAATTATGGGTAAGGGTGGGGGGGTCCTTGTGAGGGGGTTGGAGGGGTGATTCTCATAATCACTCCACCCCCATAGGACTACCATTTAAACTATACATAGTGAGACAAATATTACAACACATGATATTCATAATATGTACACATAATGCATGCTCATGATTTATTTGTTTGGGCAATAGAATGGGCATAGAATTAAGGTTGAAGGTATTTTAACTTTTTGGCACTTTCTTCTTCTATGGTGAGATGGGTCCTTTTGTGATCCCATAAACTTCATGTTGTATGTGCATGTCATGATGTATTTGCATCTTATATCTTGGGAGGATTGTAAATATCTTATTTTTTCTTCACAAATTGTTCCTCTTAGTTAGTGAGTATTCCTAATATATTTTCCTTGCACTTATATGTGAAAGATAAGCATAGCTCAAAGGAAACTCCAAGAGGGTCAGTATTTCAATAGAGGTCTTATAAAAAATCGGTCCACTTGATGAACCATTCTCTGGTGTAATGTTTTATAATGGTCTAGAAGAAAAAGGATAAAGGGAATCCAATGAAATGTAAGGCTAAATGATGATAGAAAACAATGAAAATAAGATAACTCTATAGTTAGAAAGCATCAAAATGCAATAACAGAACAAAAAAAATGTGTTTTCACTTATGACTGCAAGATTTCCCCTTCACAAAAATAATTTCTTATTGTAATAGTATGATACATAAGGAGAGTCTTATGTCTTGATCTTCCTTGAGAGTTCACATTGAGTGAAATGTTTTTCACCTCAATGTTGGCTAAGAAAATAGGATAAATAGAAGAGATTTGTTTACCACACTATTCAAAGTTTAGGTTCAAATGGATGCTATATAAGCTACTCTCCAATTCACAACATTACCCTTTCGTAGAATTTATTTCTACAAAATGCACTTCCACTCAGTTTGGATGTTCAATTGGAAAATGATGCCAAGAAATTAAAATGGAATCTTGACATTAGTTTAGAATTTTCATTTAGAGGATGAATTGTTCATAGATAAATATGACAATATTTAAGAACTAAATTTAATTGTAGCTCTTGAAAATGAACTAACGAGCGATTTTTTGTTTTTTGCTCAATGGAAAACATTTAGGATCTTCAACTTTTATTTGTGACCAATACATCCAAAAACCCACAAACAAGTCAGATGGTAAGGAATAATGATATAAATTATTTTCATGACTATAAAAAAGTAAACCGAAGAATCCACTTCACAAGAAAAGAAATCATGGTAAAAATATTTAAATGCTTTGGTTCTAATAGAACGATTTTGACTACACCTTGGGAAACAAAAACTACAATGTTTAATAAATGCATATAATTTTTATCAACAAAATAGCTAGCCATAGTTGTGAATAATAGGATTGGATTTTGATAATCAACATCACAACATATAATAACTCATTGAGAGTCTAAACCTCAACATTGACTAGTAACTAGTTTATTCTTGATTCACACGCTGAAAAATACAAAAATACAAAATTTCCATCCTTCCAAAATGTTCAAACATGTTGATGTGACCCCATACCACAAACTCTCAATGCTTTACATTCTGATCCCAAAGAGGATGTCCAAAACTTGTTTCCAATATAATCCTAGCAATTACATGGTGTCTTGAAAGGGGATACAAGTTGGAAAATATTACACCTTATAATGGTGGAGTTATGTAGGTGGAACAAAGAGTAATGAAACTATTGTGTAGAATCAATGGTATGGAGGAACCATAAGGGGTSRAAATTTGATGTGGAATCATCACTTACCTAATAWTCACRTAAGGATKTCTAACTTTGGCATGGAACCACTAGTTATTTGGTAGAACWATAGGGTAGAACTAGCARYAGTGGACCCGTGGACCCTTGGGGAGTTAACCATATGGAGGCACTATATAGGGTGTAACTTTGACATGGAAAAAATCACTTTACGAGGATGATGGAAATTAAGGTAAATCTAGGATTAGTAAGACATGGAACTAATGATATGGAGGAATCAAAAGGGATGGAACTTTGTCATGGAACCATTTTTTTCTTAGAATTGACATGATTCCTTCAACGAGGATACAATTTGGACAAGATTACACCTTTATATGATGGCACGATATAAGTGGAGAAAGGAATAGTCAAACTCTCCACTTATATTTAAGTGGAGAGAATAATACGAACACATTTTAAAACATAAATATTTAAGATATCTCCAATAAACAAACCAATACAATTATTTGACATAGAGAGAAAACTTTATTGTAGAAACTAACATTGTTATTTGCACTCCTATATGAACTCCTCCGCAAAAAAGGCGTTAATGTGATCCTATGTCCTATCCATTTCAATACTATTGTTTGGAATTGAGTTTGGGATGCACGATGAATAAAATTCCCTCAACTCCTCTATGTCTGACCACAAGGAAGATTCCATGTTTAGGAAAGATGCAAGACATCAAAAACACTAAACAATGCAATTGACTTTCCACAAAAGAAATGATAGAACAATTGGATTCAAACATTATTATGTTTCTCAAGCTTCATTTTAATACTACACTTGGATCCTAAGTATTTAGTGCATTATTTGTTATGTTTGGATCACTTGCATGTAAATAAAGTAATTTTGTTTTGTTAATTCTATCCTCTTGTAAATTTTGCATTAAGTTTTATATGTTGATGGTTATAAAGCCTCTTCACAACCCTCTTTGAAACAAACAAGGAGTAGTGGGTCTCTACATTAGACCTAGTTGTATGGAGGAACCATAAGGAGTGGAACTTTGACATAGAATTATCATTTGCCTAAGAATTACACAACAATATGTAACTTTATCAAGTAGAATTGTAGGGTAGAATAAGGAGCAATGGAAGTCTTGAGTAAAATCAATTATATGGAGAAACCACAAGGGGTGGAACTTTGACATGCAACCATCACTTAGCTAGTAGAAATTAGGGTGGATCTAGGAGAAATGGAACTCTTGAAGGAATTTCTTCATATAGAGGATTGCATGGGGTGAAAATATGATAGAGAACCATTATCTGCCTTGCAATGGTGAATTTTTATAGGTGGAACAAGATGTTATGGAATTCTTGATTAGAATATATAGTAGAAAGGAAGCATAAGGAATTGAGCTTTGACGTGGAATTGTTAATGACTCAACATATATTTTATGTGGAATTAACTATAGAGAGGAAAATTAAGGGGTGAAGCTTTGGCATGGAATAATCACTTACCTAACATGGTGGAACTATAACTTGGATATAGGAGTGATAATTATTGTATGAGGCATTCTAAAGAAATGGAATTTTGACATGGAACCATTCCCATATAAAAAAATATGTGATTTCTTGAATGGACATATAAGTTTGGAATACTTACACTTTTACATGGTGGACAAACATCCCCCACAAAACAAATGTTATTTATCCAAATATTGTTACTTCTAGCATGAACGTAAAGAATGAACACTTCATCCTTCCTTGAAATTTTTTTAGCTTTAAACTTTGGGTTTTTGTAAAGCCCCATATTTGGCCTTAGCTAGTTAGAACTTTGATTTTACTAATCTTAGTAATTCAATGCTTGGTAACTATTTCGGCTCAATTATATTGATGTAGACGTTTGATATGTGCATATATGGACCTATTTATGTGTTTCATAATGTTATTTTTACTGTTATATGTTCATGGGGATGATATTTATGTGATTTGTCTAAACATGCTAAATTAAATATGGAATTTCAGTATATGGATACCAGTTCAAAATTAAAATGTTAATGTATAACATAGGAGAGGCATGGTGTAAATAAATGTATTAATTTAATGTTAATACAAAAATGGATTCTCATATGAAATTTGTGATGTATCTACATGGATATTAGTATTGGTGAGCTAACCTATAGGTTGATGAGCTATGTATTAGCCAAATGGTTGTAGTGCTAAGGTAACCTCGATGTCATAGACATCAGAAAGATAGTGTGTACTATAAGTTTTATTTATGATCTCAAATATTTCTATGATATGTGGTAAGTGTGGTTTTGACAGGATGCACAACTTTCCCAGAGTAATTGTTTGATAACGTGACTCTAAGAACAATAGTTGCACACTATGGCTTGATATAGGGTGTTGACCCTATTTTTATCAGGAAGGGTGAAATTATTTCCCATCAAGTGTCCTATTGACCTTGGTTGTATCAAGAGGGGTGGAGGTATTTCCCACCATTTATCCTTCAAAATCTAGAGTTGCAGTAGGGTTGTGTTCAGACACACTCCCCTAGACATGTGATGACAACTATCAATTGCCTTCTAGGAAATATTGGTCGAGATGTATGAAACTTTTGCTTATGGGTTCTATATAGAGTCAGGTCAATATAGTTGACACTCCAACTTAGTCCAGCAGAAGAAATGATAGGATGTTGAAGATGGAAGTAGGGTAGGGAGGAAGGATGATTTAATGTTAGTTGAGAATACTAGTTGGGGGTTGCAGGTGTCACTCTTTTTTTATCATTTGGTTCCTACCATGTTTAAAACTGTCGTTTTATTCTCTTTTTGATATTTGAAGTGTGATAATCAATTATTGACGAATTATTGTAATTATGTTCATTAAAATTATTAAATAATGCATTTACTTGATCTGTAGTCTTGCATGCATTGGTGTGATCATAAAAGAACTATGCACCAGAGGCAGTGATTGTTTATCGTTAGTACATGCACAAGCTATGTGTTTTCTAGATACACATACATACCCCACACATGTACACTAGTACAATTAATTTATGTATTAATTATTAAAATAGGTTATTAACTATTTAATAGAATGGTTTAATGACTATATAAATTGCATTACATACATAAATATATAGTAGCATTAAATACCTTCTTTGAATTTTATTGATGGTTGGTATCATGAATTAAATGAGTATGGTGGGTTCTCATAAATTTTGGGGAAAATTGTCCAGTTGTATTTATAATCTAGCATGAGAAGAAGAACGTTGCATTCTATTTATTGTTATTTTATGTAAGTCATTTATATTTTAGTTTGATTTTAACTTTTTCCAAAAATCTAGATGAGGAAGGATTGATGGATAATAATGAGGGTTGTTGGGGAGACTTGGAGAAGGGGGTATGAAAATGATACATGTGAATATTAGTGGCCACCCACCTATTCCACTAGCTCGAAAAACAGTTTTCCACCTTGGCAGTTTTTTGGCAATTTTTCGAGTTCCAAACTTCTGAGGCCGTTTTGAGGCCCTAAACAATGTTTTTTGGGGATTTGGGGCCCAAGAATATGCCAAGGGCACTAGCCTAGGTCATTCAAAAATCGTTCTTCTCAATTAGACCTTACCAACGGTGTATCAAGTGCCTCAAACATAGATGGTATGAAAAATTTATCCCCTGGGAAGTTGACGTATCAACTACCCCCATCAAAGCTCGCAAATCCTTTGGATTTTCATCTTCTGGGGTTAGGGTTTTAGATTTTAATTATGTTAAAAATTCCTTTGGAGCCTCATTGTAAGGATCATCTTCTTGTGAATGTGAGTAGTTGTCACATCTCTTCTCAGAAATAAGATACCATCATTCTAGGGAGTCTTTCACTCAGTATTTTTATAGTATCTCTACATTTCTTTCATTAATAGAAATCATGTATTACTGTATTTCTCTATTTCTGGTCATATTTATGTGTATTTCATTGTAATATCTCTTCTTTCATTTCATTCTAAAAAATAATCTGGATCAGTGGTATCAGAGAAAGATGCTCTTGATCATTTTTCAGTGCAAGCCCCCGATGAGGTCCGAGTATAGCTAGTTGGGTCTCGAGCTTGTCTCTCTTGAATAAAATCTCTCTCACACGCTAAAGAAACCCTCCATGGAAGAAGAAGAGAAAAATGACAGAGAAGATGATTCTAATAATTTGCTGCTTGAGAAAGCTCTCACGCGACAGAGGAACGAAATGATGGAATTTTTTTCCCACATCCTTCAACGCCTGTTGATAACAACATGTGCGTCTTCATCAAGCGGACACTTTGGAAGAACCTCTCCTTTTAAGGTACAAGTTAATTTTTATATTCCCATATTTGAAGGACAGATAGATGCAGATGCCATAGAAAAATGGTTAAATCTGCTAGAAATATATTTCTCTGTTCATAATTTCTCCGACAGGGAAAAGATCACCTCTGCACTCCTTAAGGCCCCCCCCCATGTCAAACATTGGTGGGAAACTTACTAGGATAAAAGTTCCACGTAGGAGTTTGGAATATATGGGGTCGAGCCCACTTGGGATTTTTTGTGTGGATGTGGTCAAGGAACAATATTACCCTGTTAGAAACTATGAAGACCAGTACATGAGATGGACCATGCTATGTCAAGAGAGGGGCCATGTAGTGTCAAAGTTCACCAATACCTTTCATACCTTGCGCACCAAGATGGGTATCAAAGACTCCGAGTGACATCTGGTTTTGAAATATCATGGGGCTTCTACACAGATACATCCAAAATGAAATGGATTTTAAGGACATATCATCAGTGGGTGTTGCTTATCGATATGCTGTTAAAATCGAGCAGAAATTTAACCACCAAAACAAACGAGAGTTCGGGTTTGCAAATCCGCAACAACCAAAGTATGATAAAGATGACCCTAATAAACAGCCTTCTGAAAACCATTCCAATCCAGATGAAAAGAAGGGTCACGAAAAGAAAAAGAATGACACTGGAAAATTGTGTGATTTCCAAAAAATCCCCTGACACGACACCGATGAATTTCGCTCAAAATAGTCATTGGTGAGCGAGATCAAAGAGAAGGATTTGAAACCTGATTTTCAAAACTTGATTCATAAAATATTGATAGAAGACAGGTCATCGAGGTAGATCCCACTGCTATTGTCATGACCGCCGTAATTAAACCACAATAACCAATAGATCCTGAAGAGGGGGATATCCTTTTTCATTCACATATGTGGGTGAAGGGGACCCCATTGCATTTCATTGTTGATAGAGGAAGCCAAAATAACCTCATCTCAACAGATGTCATCAAACAATTGGGATTTTTTACAACACCACGCCCACAACCATACAACATTGGGTGGCTTCATCAGGGACGAGATCTTCGTGTCATCCAATAGTGTCAATTGTCATACAACATCTAGCTCTTCAAGGATGAGTTATTGTGTGATGTTTCCCCACTAGATGTTTGTGATGTTCTTTTGGGCCAACCATATATGTGGAAGCACCATGTTAYTTATGAGCCTCGACCCCGTAGTGTCATTGTTACTCTAGGGGGTCATCTCTATAGGATACAAGAGGTAGTTCTAACCACTGTTCCACCTAAATAGTTATGCAAGGTAGTATCTCATACTACAAAATTCACGTTCTTCACAATTTGTTCAGAAGGTGAAAATAAGAACACCACAACCACTATAGCCTCAGTCCAAGCACGTTCTGTCCAACAGAAGCAGGTCAAAAAGATTAAAAAAAAGTTCAAGGATTCCTTCTACACAAAGTCATCTCATGTATCCATACTGGTTAAAAAGGTCCAACCCTTCCAGCCATAGGTTCATGACAAACTTCAACAAGCTACGTAGTGCAACTTCTCGAGCAAGGGAAGCAACTCACCAAGATTCAGATTCAACAAACGCTTCCCTCTCTCCCCCAGAAACTCAACGCAATGGAGATCATTGTGTTAAAATTTCAGACCCCAACCCAGTTTTAGTCTTGCTGATTTTTCAGCCAAAGTTAAATGCCCAAACCCAGTTTCAGCACAGTTTCAACACTGTTTCAGCACAGTTTCAGGGTTGTTTCAGCACAATTTCAGCATATAAAAAATTAGCAGAAAATAAACTTCAGAAATGAAACATGAGGATTTTGAACATTGTTTTCAATGTAGAAATAAAACATTAGTAGTATGCAAAACTCAGAAAATTTAGACACAAGTATTTTCGGTCTAACTTCGACCCTAGAAAAACCCACAAGGGGAAAACCAGTGAGAGAGGGATTTTTATTATTATTGAGCTTCTGAGAAATTTCTTTTACAACATATTCATCTTCAAAAATTTACACAAATTTATTTGGACTTTCTTTCGCAAAAAATCCTTTTGAACAGTCCTGGAAAATGCTCCTCGATTTTTGTCCCAGAAATCCATACAACTGTATGGCTGTCCCAGCAATTAATGTTGTATGGACTGTCTCAAAATTCATGCCAAAACTATGCTAAGACTGTACAAAAAACCCAGCAGGAAAAATTCCTTGAAAAATGTGCCATCACCTTGAAAAATGCACCCATAATTTCTTGTGGTATGTCCCTCGATTTTTGTGCAGATTCGTATGGACTGTATGAACTTTTCTCACCCAAAAAAGTGTGCCCATCTCCTTCCTTGATTTTTGTGCCAATTAAATGTTGTACGACAGCCTTGAAAAGCATGTCAATACTCTCAGAAAACACAGTTGTTGTCCACCTCAATTTTTGTGCACATTTATTGTTGTACGACCTTCAAAAATCTGTACGGTACGAACTGTTCTTCCTTGTTGCCTGCTGCCTCAAAATTCATGCCGCTCTTTTCCTTGGGATGCATGCTCTCCTTCAGAAAATGTTGTCTCTCTTCTCAACCTCGACCTCTCCCAACTCTCTCTTTCTCTCTCAACAAGAAATGAATGAACTACCCACAATGGGTGCGCCCTCTTTCCCTAATCGACCTCATGAGGGAAGGTGAAGGGTTTTATAATCTAACGATTGAGATTATATTAGATGAGTGGATAATATTAGGTGTCTCTTCACTCACCCTCACTTTAGTCATAAAGTTATCTTTTAATTTGCATCTCACAAATTAATCTGACTAGGACCCACATTAAGCACTTTCTCCCCCTTAGGCGCATAGGGAAGAGAAACACTTTCCTTGGTACTTTATTTAATTAAAAATTTAACACTCCCTCATACCGAGGAAAGTGTTACTCACCACTCCAAGATTTTCCCTGAAAAATACAAACTTGGCTCTGCCCAATGCCTTGGTTAGTATGTTTGCAACCTTCTCCTTTGTAGATATGTACTATAGCTCCACAACTCCTCTCTGAACATAATCATGGATGAAGTGATATCAAATCTTGATATGCTTAGACCGGTCATGAAAAACTAGATTCTACGAGAGTTTGATGCAACTTTGATTACAACAGTAAATCATAGTAGGCCTCAACTGCACACCGAACAAACCCACCAGCATCTTGCTAAGCTAAAGGGCCTCACAACTGGCCTGACTAGCTGCCATATACTCAACCTATGCCAAACTCAAAGCCACTAACTTCTACTTCTGACTGAACCAAGACACAACTACTGATCCCAATCCGAAGCAGCACCCTGAAGTGTTTTTCTTGTCATTGACACATCTTGCCAAATCCGAGTCTGTATAGCCAACCAGA
>JASDQU010172257.1:64177-74735 GCA_032191745.1 Picea mariana
AAATTTTTAATTAAATAAAGTACCAAGGAAAGTGTTTCTCTTCCCTAGGCGCCTAAGGGGGAGAAAGTGCCTAATGTGGGTCCTAGTCAAATTAATTTGTGAGATGCAATTAAAAGATAACTTTATGAATAAAGTGAGGGTGAGTGAAGAGACACCTAATCTCATCCACTCATCTAATATAATCTCAATCATTAGATTAGAAAACCCTTCACCTTCCCTCATGAGGTCGATTAGGGAAAGAGGGCACACCCATTGTGGGTAGTTCATTCATTTCTTGTTGAGAGAGCAAGAGAGAGTTGGGAGAGGTCGAGCTTGAGAAGAGAGACAAAATTTGATGAAGGAAAGCATGCATCCCAAGGAAAAGAGCATCACAAATTTTGAGGCAGTAGGAAACAAGGAAGAATAGGTCGTACCGTACGGATTTATGAAGGTCGTACAACAATAAATGTGCACAGAAATTGAGGTGGACAACAGCTGTGTTTTCTGAGAGTATTGGCACACTTTTCAAGGCTATCGTACAACATTTAATTGGAACAAAAATCGAGGAAGGATATGGGCACAATTTTCTGGGTGAAAAAAGTTCATACAGTCCATACAGATCTGCACACAAATCGAGGGTTGTACCAAAGAAAATTTTGGGTTCATTTTTCAAGGTGATGGCACATTTTTCAAGGAATTTTTCCTGCTGGGTTTTTTGTACATTCTTAACATAGTTTTGGCATGAATTTCGA
This sequence comes from Picea mariana, assembly GCA_032191745.1. NCBI lineage: Eukaryota > Viridiplantae > Streptophyta > Pinopsida > Pinales > Pinaceae > Picea > Picea mariana. The sequence continues at coordinate 64,909 of JASDQU010172257.1, forward strand.
GACAGTCCATACAACATTAATTGCTGGGACAAATGTACAACTGTACGGATTTCTGGGACAAAAATCAAGGAGCATTTTCCAGGACTGTTCAGAAGGATTTTTTGCGAAAGAAAGTCCAGATAAATTTGTGTAAATTTCTGAAGATGAATATGCTGTAAAAGAAATTTCTCAGAAGCTCAATAATAATAAAAATCCCTCTCTCACTAGTTTTCCCCTTGTGGGTTTTTCCAGGGTCGAAGTTAGACAGAAAATTCTTGTGTCTAAGTTTTCTGAGTTTTGCATACTACTGATGTTTTATTTCTGCATTGAAAACGATGTTCAGAATCCTCATGTTTCATTTCTGAAGTTTCTTTTCTGCTAATTTTTTATATGATGAAACTGTGCTGAAACAACGCTGAAACTGTGCTGAAACAGTGTTGAAACTGTGCTGAAACTGGGTTTGGGAATTTAACTTTGGCTAAAAAATTAGCGAGACTAAAACTGGGTTGGGGTCTGAAATTTTAACACAATGGTCTCCATTGCGTTGAGTTCCTGGGGGAGAGAGGGAAGCGTTTGTTGAATCTGAATCTTGGTGAGTTGCTTCCCTTGCTTGAGAAGTTGCACTACGTAGCTTGTTGAAGGTTTTCATGAACCTATGGATGGAAGGGTTGGACCTTTTTAACCAGTATGGATACATGAGATGAATTTGTGTAGAAGGAATTCTTGAACTTTTTTTAAATCTTTTTGACCTACTTCTGCTGGACAGAATGTGCTTGGACTGAGGCTATAGTGGTTGTGGTGTTCTTATATTCACCTTCTAAACAAATTGTGAAGAACATGAAATTTGTAGTATGAGATACTACCTTGCATAACTGTTTAGGTGGCACAGTGGTTAGAAATACCTCTTGTATCTTATAGAGATGACCCCCTAGAGTAACAACGACACTACGGGGTCGAGGCTCATAAATAACATGGTGCTTCCACATATATGGTTGGCCCAAAAGAACATCACAAACATCTAGTGAGGAAACATCACACAATAACTCATCCTTGAAGAGTTAGATGTCGTATGACAACTGACACTATTGGATGACACGAAGATCACGTCCCTGATGAAGCCACCCAATGTTGTATTGTTGTGGGTGTGGTGTTGTCAAAAATCCCAATTGTTTGACGACATCTATTGAGATGAGGTTAATTTGGCTTCCTCTATCAACAATGAAATGCAACGGGGTCCCCTTCACCCACATATGTGAATGAAAAATGATACCCCCCTCTTCAGGATCTATTGGTTATTGTGGTTTAATTACGGCGGTCACGAAAATAGTAGTGGGATCTGCCTCGATGACATGTCTTCTATCAATATTTTTTGAATCAGGTTTTGAAAATCAGGGTTCAAATCCTTGTCTTTGATCTCGGCCACCAATGACTATTTTGAGCGAAGTTCATCGGTGTCGTTTTAGGGGCTTTTGTGGAAATCACACCATTTTCCAGTGTCATTCTTTGTCTTTCCATGACCCTTCTTTTCATGTGGATTGGAATGGTTTTCAGGAGGCTGTTTATTAGGATCGTCTTTATCATACTTTGGTTGTTGCAGATTTGCAGACCTGAACTCTCGTTTGTTTTGGTGGTTAAATTTCTACTCGATTTTAACAACATATCGATAAGCAACACCCAGTGATGAGATGTCCTTAAAATCCATTTCAGTTTGGATGTATCTGTGTAGAAGCCCCATGATATTTCAAAACCAGATGTCACTTGGAGTATTTGATACCCAGCTTGGTGCGCAAGGTATGAAAGGTATTGGTGAACTCTGACACTACATGGCCCCTCTCTTGACACAACATGGTCCATCTCATGTACTGGTCTTCATAGTTTCCAACAGGGTAATATTGTTTCTTGACCACATCCACACAAAAAATCCCAAGTGGGCTCGACCCCATATATTCCAAACTACTATGTGGAACTTTTATCCCAGTAAGTTTCCTACCAATGTTTGACATGGGGGGGGGCTTAAGGAGTTCAGAGGTGATCTTTTCCCTGTCAGAGAAATTATGAACAGAGAAATATATTTCTAGCAGATTTAACCATTTTTCTAGGGCATCTGCATCTATCTATCCTTCAAATATGGGAATATAAAAATTAACTTGTACCTTAAAAGGAGAGTTTCTTCCAAAGTGTTCGCTTGATGAAGACACACATGTTATTATCAACAGACATTGAAGGATGTGGGAAAAAAATTCCATCATTTCGTTCCTCTGTTGCGTGAGAGCTTTCTCAAACAACAAATTATTAGAATCAGCTTCTCTGTCATTTTTCTCTTCTTCTTCCATGGAGGGTTTCTTCAGCGTGCGAGAGAGATTTTATTCAAGAGAGACAAGCTTGAGACCCAACTTGCTATACTCGGACCTCATCGAGGGCTTGCACTGAAAAACGATCAAGAGCATCTTTCTCTGATACCACTAATCCAGATTATTCTTTAGAACAAAATGAAAGAAGAGATATTACAATTAAATACACATAAATATGACCAGAAATAGAGAAATACAGTAATACATGATTTCTATTAATGAAAGAAATGTAGAGATACTGTAAAAATACTGAGTGAAAGACTCGCTAGAATGATGGTATCTTATTTCTGAGAAGAGATGTGATGACTACTCGCATTCACAAGAAGATGATCCTTACAATGAGGCTCCAAAGGCCTTTTTAACATAATTAAAATCTAAAACCCTAACCCCAGAAGATGAAAATCCAAAAGATTTGCGAGCTTCGATGGGGGTAGTTAATATGTCAACTTCCCAGGGGATAACTTTTTCATACCATCTATGTTCAAGGCACTTGATACAACATTGATAATGTCTAATTGAGAAGAACGATTTTCGAATGACCTAGGCTAGTGCCCTTGGCATATTCTTGGGCCCCAAATCCCCCAAAAACATTGTTTAGGGCCTCAAAACGGCCTCAAAAGTTTGGAACTCGAAAAATTGCCAAAAAGCTGCCAAGGTGGAAAACTGTTTTTCGAGCTAGTGGAATAGGTGGGTGGCCACCGATATCCACATGTATCATTTTCATACCCCCTTCTCCAAGTCTCCCCAACAACCCTCATTATTAGCCATCAATCCTCTCTCATCTAGATTTTTGGAAAAAGTTAAAATCAAACTAAAATATAAATGACTTACATAAAATAACAATAAATAGAATGCAACGTTCTTCTTCTCATGCTAGCTTATAAATACAACTAGACAATTTTCCCCAAAATTTATGAGAACCCACCATACTCATTTAATTCATGATACCAACCATCAATAAAATTCAAAGAAGGTATTTGACACTACTATATATTTATGTATGTAATGCAATTTATATAGTCATTAAACCATTCTATTAAATAGTTAATAACCTAGTTTAATAATTAATACATAAATTAATTGTACTAGTGTACATGTGTGGGGTATGTATGTCTAGCTAGAAAACACATAGCTTGTGCATGTACTAACGATAAACAATCACTGCCTCTGGTGCATAGTTCTTTTATGATCACACCAATGCATGAAAGACTACAGATCAAGTAAATGCATTATTTAATAATTTTAATGAACAAAATTACAATAATTCGTCAATAATTGATTATCACACTTCAAATATCAAAAAGAGAATAAAACGACAGTTTTAAACATGGTAGGAACCAAATGACAAAAAAAGAGTGACACCTGTAATCCCCGACTAGTATTCTCAACTAACATTGAACCATCCTTCCTCCCTACCCTACTTCCATCTTCGACATCCTATCATTTCTTCTACTGGACTAAGTTGGAGTGTCAACTATATTGACCTAACTCTAGATAGAACCCATAAGCAAAAGTGTCATACATCTCGACCAATATTTCCTAGAAGGAAATTGATAGTTGTCATAACATGTCTAGGGGAGTGTGTCTGAACACAACCCTACTGCAACTCTAGGTTTTGAAGGATAAATGGTGGGAAATACCTCCACCCCTCTTGATACAACCAAGGTCAATAAGACACTTGATGGGAAATAATTTCACCCTTCCTGATAAAAATAGGGTCAACACCCTATATCAAGCCATAGTGTGCAACTATTGTTCTTAGAGTCACGTCATCAAACAATCACTCTGGAAAAGTTGTGCATCCTGTCAAAACCACACTTACCACATATCATAGAAATATTTGAGATCATAAATAAAACTTATAGTACACACTATCTTTCCGATGTCTATGACATCCAGGTTACCTTAGCACTACAACCATTTGGCTAATAAATAGCTCATCAACCTATAGATTAGCTCACCAATACTAACATCCATGTAGATACATCAAAAATTTCATATGAGAATCCATTTTTGTATTAACATTAAATTAATACATTTATTTACACCATGCCTCTCATATGTTATACATTAACATTTTATTTTTGAACTGGTATCCATATACTGAAATTCCATATTTAATTTAGCAAGTTTAGACAAATCACATAAATATCATCCCCATGAACATATAATAGTAAAAATAACATTATTCAACACATAAATAGGTCCATATATGCACATATAAAACGTCTACATCAATATAATTGAGCCCAAATAGTTACTAAGCATTGAATTACTAAGATTAGTAAAATCAAAGTTCTAACTAGCTAAGGCCAAATATGGGGCTTTACAAAAACCCAAAGTCTAAAGCTAAAAAAAAATTCAAGGAAGGATGGAGTGTTCTTTCTTTACCTTCATGCTAGAAGTAACAATATTTGGATAAATAACATTTGTTTTGTGGGGGATGTTTGTCCACCATGTAAAAGTGTAAGTTTTCCAAACTTATATGTCCATTCAAGACATCACATATTTTTTATATGGGAATGGTTCCATGTCAAAATTCCATTTCTCTAGAACACCTCATACAATAATTATCACTCCTTTATCCAAGTTATAGTTCCACCATGTTAGGCAAGTGATTATTCCATGCCAAAGCTTCACCCCTTAATTTTCCTCTCTATAGTTAATTCCACATAAAATATATGTTGAGTCATTAACAATTCCACATCAAAGCTCAATTCCTTATGCTTCCTTTCTACTATATATTCTAATCAAGAATTCCATAACATCTTGTTCCACCTATAAAAAGTCACCATTGCGAGGCAGATAACGGTTCTCTATCATATTTTCACCCCATGCACTCCTCTATATGAAGAAATTCCTTCAAGAGTTCCATTTCTCCTAGATCCACCCTAATTTCTACTAGCTAAGTGATGGTTGCATGTCAAAGTTCCACCCCTTGTGGTTTCTCCATATAATTGATTTTACTCAAGACTTCCATTGCTCCTTATTCTACCCTACAATTCTACTTGATAAAGTTACATATTGTTGTGTAATTCTTAGGCAAATGATAATTCTATGTCAAAGTTCCACTCCTTATGGTTCCTCCATACAGCTAGGTCTAATGTAGAGACCCACTACTCCTTGTTTGTTTCAAAGAGGGTTGCGAAGAGGCTTTATAACCATCAACATATAAAACTTAATGCAAAATTTACAAGAGGATAAAATTAACAAAACAAAATTACTTTATTTACATGCAAGTGATCCAAACATAAAAAATAATGCACTAAATAATTAGGATCCAAGTGTAGTATTAAAATGAAACTTGAGAAACATAATAATGTTTGAATCCAATTGTTCGATCTTTTGTTTTGTGGAAAGTCAATTGCATTGTTTAGTGTTTTTGATGTCTTGAATCTTTCCTAAAGATGGAATCTTCCTTGCGGTCAGACATAGAGGAGTTGAGGGAATTTTATTTATCGTGCATCCCAAACACAATTCCAAACAATAGTATTGAAATGGATAGGATGTAGGATCACATTGACGCCTTTTTTGCGGAGGAGTTCATATAGGAGTGCAAATAACAATGTTAGTTTCTACAATAAAGTTTTCTCTCTATGTCAAATAATTGTATTGGTTTGTTTATTGGAGATATCTTAAATCTTTATGTTTTAAAATGTGTTCTTATTATTCTCTCCACTTAAATATAAGTGGAGAGTTTGACTATTCCTTTCTCCACTTATATTGTGCCATCATATAAAGGTGTAATCTTGTCCAAATTGTATCCTCGTTGAAGGAATCATGTCAATTCTAAGAAAACAATGGTTCCATGACAAATTTACATCCCTTTTGATTCCTCCATATCATTAGTTCCATGTCTTACTAATCCTAGATTTACCTTAATTTCCATCATCCTCCTAAAGTGATTTTTTCCATGTCAAAGTTACACCCTATATAGTGCCGCCTTATGGTTAACTCCCCAAGGGTCCACAGATCCACTGCTACTAGTTCTACCCTATAGTTCTACCAAATAACTAGAGGTTCCATGCCAAAGTTAGACATACTTATGTGATTATTAGGTAAGTGATGATTCCACATCAAATTTCCACCCCTTATGGTTCCTCCATACCATTGATTCTACACAATAGTTTCATTACTCTTTGTTCCACCTACATAACTCCACCATTATAAGGTGTAATATTTTCCAACTTGTATCCCCTTTCAATACACCATGTAATTGCTAGGATTATATTGGAAACAAGTTTTGGACATCCTCTTTGGGATCAGAATGTAAAGCATTGAGAGTTTGTGGTATGGGGTCACATAAACATGTTTGAACATTTGGAAGGATGGAAATTTTGTATTTTTGTATTTTTCAGCGTGTGAATCAAGAATTAACTAGTTACTAGTCAATGTTGAGGTCTAGATTCTCAATGAGTTATTATATGTTGTGATGTTGATTATCAAAATCCAATCCTAGTATTCACAATTATGGCTAGCTATTTTGTTGATAAAAATTATATGCTTTTATTAAACATTGTATTTTTTGTTTCCCAAGGTGTAGTCAAAATCGTTCTATTGGAACTAAAGCATTTAAATATTTTTGCCATGATTTCTTTTCTTGTGAAGTGGTTTCTTCGGTTTATTTTGTTATAGTCATGAAAATAATTTATATCATTATTCCTTACCATTTTACTTGTTTATGGGTTTTTGGATGTATTGGTCACAAATAAAAGTTGAAGATCCTAAATGTTTGTCATTGAGAAAAAAAAAAATTCCCTCGTTAGTTCATTTTCAAGAGCTACAATTAAATTTAGTGCTTAAATATTGTCAAATTTATCTATGAACAATTCATCCTCTAAATGAAAAGTCTAAACTAATGTCAAGATTCCATTTTAATTGATTGGCATCATTTTCCAATTGAACATCCAAACTAAGTGGAAGTGCATTTTGTAGAAATAAATTCTACCAAAGGGTAATGTTGTGAATTGGAGAGTAGATTATATAGCATCCATTTGAACCTAAACTTTGAATAGTGTGGTAAACAAAGCTCTTCTATTTATCCTATTTTCTTAGCCAACATTGAGGTGAAAAACATTTTACTCAATGTGAAATCTCAAGGAAGATCAAGACATAAGACTCTCTTTATGTATCATACTATTACAATAAGCAATTATTTTTGTGAAGGGGAAATCTTGTAGTCATAAGTGAAAAAAAAATTGTTTGTTCTGCTAATGCATTCTGATGCTTTATAACTATAGAGTGAACCTATTTTCATTGTTTTCTATCATCATTTCGCCTTACATTTCATTGGATTCCCTTTATCCTTTTTCTTCTAGACCATTATAAAACATTACACCAGAGAATGGTTCATCAAGTGGACCGATTTTTTATAATACCTCTATTGAAATACTGACCCTCTTGGAGTTTCCTTTGAGCTATGCGTATCTTCCACATCTAAGTGCAAGGAAAATATACTAGGAATACTCACTAACTAAGAGGAACAATTTGTGAAGAAAAAATAATATATTTACAATCCTCCCAAGATATAAGATGCAAATACATCATGACATGCACATACAACATGCAGTTTAGGGGATCACAAAAGGACCCATTTCACCCTAGAAGAAGAAAGTGCCAAAAAGTTAAAATACCTCCAACCTTAATTCTATGCTCATTCTATTGCCCAAACAAATAAATCATGAGCATGCATTATGTGTACATATTATGACTATCATGTGTTGTAATATTTGTCTCACTATGTATAGTTTAAATGGTAGTCCTATGGGGGTGGGGTTATTATGAGAATCACCCCCCCAACCCCCTCACAAGGACCCCCCCACCCTTACCCATAATTGCTTTTTTTTTTTAATTTTTCTTTTCTAAATTTTGTTTGTTGTTTAAAAAAATATACATAAAGTTCATTTTATGGTTCGATATTTGTTTTTGTTTTTTTTTAATTTTCTTTTTTATGTTTTATATAAAACATTTTTTTATAAATTATATAAATTTGTTTGATTTTAATTTGGTTTCTTTTTTTTTAAAAGGCTAATCACAAGTGGAGTGAGGAGAGAATCATGCATGCACATGTGTGGTGCCTCCCTAGTGATGATCCCTCATGATGATGATCTTGAGTTGGATATGCAACACTTGATGATAATACCAAGGTTTCCATGCAAGACTCTACTCCACTGGTCTAACTGAAGTGAAACTGAGTAATGAACGAAGAGGATGTGGTGCCCTCATCTAGGGGAGAATAACTTTGACTAGGGGAACCCTCAACATAGACTAATCAAAATAGGAGAAGAAATACTAGGTGGATGTGTAATATCTTCAACACCCCCCTTGAAAACTATTAGGGAGTAAATGAAGAATGGGTCTTGATAAGAAGCCATGTTAGGTACGCATTTTACAATGAATCTAATGAATGAACACTAAAAAAGAGGAAAGAGGGAGGGAGTCTTTGCCTCCCATGACTTTGAAAAAGTTTCTTTATGTTCCAGGCTTGAAGAAGAACTTAGTATCAGTTTCTACTATTGAGGAGAAGGGCTATGAGATCTTGTTTCATGATGGGCAGGTGCTCCTTTTCCCTAGAGGGTCTAGCATAACTTCGACCAAAGTGATAGGTACTAGACATGAGAGGTTGTACAAGTTCTTGTTCCAGCCAGTGAGAGCATTGATTCATTCTACTAGCAGCGACAGTGACCTATGTGAGATATGGCACAGGGGGATGGCACATTTGCACCATGGGGCTTTGAGAGTTCCGAGGGAGATGGTGATGGCAGTTCCAGATTTTAGTTCAGAACACCATGAGTTGTGCAAGGGGTGTGCTTTGGGAAAGTACACCAAGACTTATTTTTCGAGCAGTGACAGTAGAGAAGCAGGGATACTTGATCTTATACATTTAGATGTATGTGGCCCAATCTCTTTGACATCATTGACTGGTTCCCTATACTATGTTGTATTCATTGATGAATTCTCTCGAAAGTCCTGGATTTTCTTCATGAAGACCAAAGGATAGGTATTCAATCGGTTCCAAGAGTTCAAAGCTCTTGTGGAGAACTAGAAAGGGAAGAAAATCAGAGTCATGATATTAGACAATGGGGGTGATTATACCTCCAAGGATTTCATGGATTTTTGTGCAGGAGAGGGCATCAAGAGGGAGTTGATTGTTCCTTACAACCCACAGCAGAATGGGGTTGTAGAGAGGAAGAATAGGGCCATTGTTGGGGCTGCGAGAGCCATGCTACATGATTAGGGGCTGCCACTATTTCTATGGGCTGAGGAATGCTACACTGTAGTTTATCTATAGAACAGGAGTCCTCACACGGCTATGGGGAGCATGACTCCTGAGGAGGCTTCCTCTGGGAAGAAGCCTGAGGTGGGGCACTTTCGGATTTTTGGGTGCATCACTTATTCATATGTCCCTTCTGAGAAGAGGACAAAGCTAGAGCCCATGGTAGAGAGAGGGATCTTTGTTGGGTACAGTGAGACTTCAAAGGCTTTCTATATTTACCT
>JASDQU010172259.1:1945-20990 GCA_032191745.1 Picea mariana
GCCTTTCTACCTTTAAGTGGAGGGGGGGGGGTCCGGAATCAGGCGTACATCTTTCCGACAGCCAAGATCGGTGCGCCCGGATCAACGGCGCTCGGAGGGTCTCATCCTTCTCAGCTGCTATTATTTTAGCCAGCGTGGGCCCCTTTCCATCCATGTGGTATCTTCCCCCATCTCATCGTCCACTCACCATCCACCACGTGTCCCGCTTCTTTCCACGTCAGCCTCCCGCTAAAAGCAAGCCCATTATATCTCATCTCCTGCTCCCTCCGCTTGTTGTCTTCCACCATGTGTCTTCCCCTGTTGTCCCTCTCACGCCTCGTCACTCCTTGTCATGCCTCATGGTTTTGGTTCCACCACTCCCATCATACGCCCCATCCCTCGCACTGGCCTCCCTGCCTATCCATCGGGCCGTTCATCTGATCCAGGTGGCGGCGCGAAGGGTCTTCCACGTTGCAGAAGTGTCGAGTTGGTCGGGCCATCCTCAATCCCAATGAAGCAGTTATTGAAGTAGTTGGTGGTGGGTAGACATCGCCTCCGCCATAATGGGAGATCCTGACAACGAATTAAAGTCACGTCGATTCACCTACGGAGCTGTCAGGAGTTCGATTGCGTCCGCCGTAGTTGCATGATCATTCAGAGACGGCAGCTGCAGATTGTCAAAAGCCATGCAGACAAAATGTGTTTAATGCAGCGTCTCGATTTTGTTGTTGATTGTTGTTTTCAGTATATGTAATCGTTTTCGCCATTTTTGTATGCATCGATGGTAGAGCAAAGCTCCCGACTGTAAAGTTTTAATGATCTTTCTAGTTCTATGGTTATGTGTCTGTGTTTGAGATTTCTTGTTTTATGACAAACAGTTTTCCTGTTCCGTCTATGTTTCCACCTTATACCAGAGAGTTCATGTTTGAATGATTCGCATGAATAGTTGCAGTAATGTTATGATAAATGATTTATTGTTGCGTTATTGTAATCTTTGGTCTTCTGCGTTCGAATGTAAGAAGATCTTTCCTTTGGACGTTTCTTCTCACAGTCTGTTAGAAACCTGATGTGTATAACAGACCCCTACACTCTTCTCATGCAAGTCTTCCACCTGCTCACCCTTATTACAACTCACTATTTGAAGTTTATCTAAGACCTCACTCGCCCATGCTTACCTGGCCTAGTTTCAGAGTTGAGATGATATTGTTCCGAGTTTACCTCCATTTGATCACCCCTTTATAAACAAATCGTGACATTAAACTGATGGGTGTCGGGCTCTGCTCCTACAAGCAATCCAGGAGTGACTTCTGTCACCAACAATATGAATCCCTCAACCATGGGTTTATGCACATAATGAAAGATCTCTATGGCTTAAAGACATCGGAATACGTCTCTACCCTGAAAAAAAATTCCCACAATTTCTACCAAGGAAAGTGCTCTGATACCACTTGCAAGATACCAGATATAATAAATATGGAGAACAGAAATAAAATGCTAGAAATGGCAGAATAATAGTAATATATCCAGCATAATCTCCACAATAACACATAAATAATATAAGAAAAAAAACAGAAATAACACTTTGATTCAGAACGCAATGTTCACAAGCCTCTTTGAGGGGGAAACCTCCAATCAAGCAGCGCTCTGTTACAATAATCTCCAAGCTAGGGTTTTCATACCCTCGACCCTTATTTATACTAAATATGTCTATCAAGAGAAGCATCTAGAGGAAGATCCTTCTAGAAGTGGGAGCTTCTAATAGGTCTTCTTACATCCGCCTTATTCTATTTTATTGAAAGGCCTTATTAATATTGACCTTTATTACATCTGAATATATTGATCTACCTATGTGCGGCTTAGGACCCTAACATATTTCATACACCTTTCGAAAATCTAGGTTAGGTGTTGGATGTGATCTTCTCTATTCTTTGAATACACAGTCACGTCGTCCAGATAAACTGCTACACACTTGTTGATTAGTCTCCGAAAAACTACGTCCATGGCCCTTTGGAAGGTTTCCCCTGCATTGATTAACCCAAAGGGCATGCGTTTATAAGCAAAGTTTTCCCACTTGGTTCAGAAGGTACTTTTCAATCGGTCTTCCTCTGAAACTAGAACTAGGTTGTAACCTAAAAAACCTTCCAGCAGGGAGAAAATATCAGAACCAAACACGATCTTCAAGAGTTTCTCCATTGGTAGAACTAGGTAATTTTCTTTTTTTGATGCTCTATTGAGATTTTTGAAATCCACACACATGCGGATCTCCCCATACTTTTTCCTAACATGAACCAAATTTTCTACCCAGTAAGAGTGTCTAACCCGAAAGATAACCTTTCGATATTGTGTGAAATCTTGGTTTTTCAGTCGAGTGATTTTTTTCACCTCTTTTTTCATGGGGATTGGTTTCTACTAGTTTCTCTTGGAATACTTCATCGTCAATAGCCAGGTCTTTAAAATTTTCCTGATTGGTTAAGAAGTTTATGATCTATTCATCTCCTTAAGAGACCTTCCAAGTATAAATATTGTTGGGCACTGATGGTTTGTAGAGAAGTTCCACAGTGAACTGGGAGGCTTCATAATCTTCTAAAGGGGATAGACTCGAGGAAGCGGTGGCCAAGGAATCAGAAAGAGTATTCTTTGTTCTAGGGATCGCTGTAATGTTGAAGGCTTCAAAATGTTCTATTATCTTGTGCAATTCATGTTGATAATTCCTTAGGTGAGGAGAGTTGCAATGTATAGTATTCCTTACTTTCCTAACGATAATTTCAGAGTCTCTAAAAACCTTTAGTTTGATGGCTTTCTTTATCCCTTGCACTAAAGCTTCATACTCAGCGGTGTTATTAGCGCATTAAAATTCTAGTCTGCAGGATAGGAAATTGTGTTTCCCCTTCAAATAAATGAGGATACATCCCACTCCTAACCCCTCTTGTGACTTAGACCCATCAAAGTATAAGGTCCAAACTTGTGAGAAAAAATCATCAACTTCTCCATGCCTACTAACTTCCTCCTCTCCCCTTATTTTGTCTGGGGTTTCCAACAGAGGTTCTTAATAGAAGAGGGTTTCTTCCATTGCTACCAGTAAATTTACTTGAAAAGTCATTTCAGAGTTCTGAGTAAGAGGTACATCAGATGAGAGGGGGGAGAAATTGCCGAAATCAGAATCGCAGGAGTAGTTTCCTAGCACGGGGAAAAATGTCAGCGAGGGTTCGTTGAAGGACTCCAAGTCGGTGAAAGTATGTTGGAGATACCTTTCCCTATCGATCCTAATCATGTTTGTGTGTCCCTTTAATGGAAACCAAAGGTGAGCCCAGTTTGTGATAAACTATCCATTCAACTTTTTGAACCAATCTTGACTAAGTAGCAGTCCATAACATTCCGGTATATCTACTACAATGATGTCAATTACTTGAACAAATTCCAGGTGTGTAGCCATTATAATCATGAAATCCTTGAGTTCTCCAATAACTTTCACCTGGGTTTTGTCCAGTTGTATCACATGTTTATCACTTTTGACAGGGAATGCGTTTAATTTCTTGCAGATAGATAATGGCATAACATTAGAGGATGACCTTGAGTCAACTAAAATATTATGGAGGTTTATGTTGAAGACATCAAACGTTAAAAGGAATGGTGGGACAAAAGGATTTCATTTTTTATCTATAGATCAAGAATTCACATTTGGTTGATTATTTAGATCTGTTGGGGCTGGATTTTCTCCTTGGCTAGTGCTTGTTATAGGAGTTTCTATTGACTTCAAGGCTTGTAGCAGAAAGTCCTTTTGTTGGGGAATTATACACATGTCCATGACCAATACATTTGCCTTTAATATTTTTAAATCTTCTACTATGTTGTAGTCTAGCTTGGGTGATTCTCGTGTATGGATGTTTATAGGATTTCTTTGGGAGACAAAAGGTTCTTTCGGGTGATCAGATGTTTTTTTCCTCTCGAAGTTTGGGCAATGGTAAGGTCATTTGAGACCGTTTCACCCCTACTTCATGTTTTCACAGCCAAAACCTTAGCAAGTGGTTCTAGAACCTCAAATATATCATTGAAAGGCATTGGAAATTCAAGATCCCACAGCAGCATGGTTGTTTCTTCCAGCGAGTCAAATTTTTCCTGATCGGCAATATTCATCGTTGAGTCGCTTGATTGTCCAGTAAGGGAAACTTCGTCTAGGAACCAATTGGACATCAAATTCATGGAATGAACCCATTGTGGGTAGTCTCTTTCAGAATGTTTCTCTTGATGATAAGTACAGAAAGAGTTGGATGCTACATTTCCCAGGTCGATGTTTAAGTTGGCTAGGGGAGGCTCAATTGCTTTGAACGGTGGGTTCTTTTAAAAAAGTGTTTATAGGGAATTTGGCCTTGGTTTCCTTCCCATTCCCTTCTTTTCATGTCTACTATTTCATTGAAAACTTCTTTATCATCCGTTGTAGGTCTTTTATGTCCCCACTTCCCTTTTTGGGACCTTATTATATTTTTTTCTCTGGGGGTCTAGTCAGCAAGAGTCCTCTCCTGGGTGGAGGTTGAGCTTCCTTCTTAACTAGTGAGACATGGCCCTCTTTACACCCCTTCATCTGGAATTCAAATATTTTGGCTTCCTTAAAATCTTCGGCTAGGGTATGCTTTGCAACCCTTTTTACAAACATGGAAATAGAAGCAGGGAGAGCATTAGTGTATGCCTCAATTTGCAACTACTGAGTGGGTTTAGCTTCAGGTTGAAATTTTTTCAAGATAGTGGTAAATCGTTGATTGAAGTCTTTAACCTTTTCTTTTGAACTCATGGTGGCAGTGAACAGTTCGTCCATTAAATCTTTTGTAGTGGTTTCTTCTGTAAATTTGTCTAAAAAATCCTTTTGAAACTTTGTCCAACTAGTTATGGACCCTACATGAAAGTTAAAATACCACGTGGAGGTTGAATTCTCAAAGGTATAGGGGAAACTCCTGCATACTACATCTTCATGTTGGACGTTCATCAATCTAATAGATAGCATGAACTTTTTAATATGGTTTTCAAGAAATCCTAAGATTTCAGGGTCAAATTTAGCGAGTAACTTTTATGGATGTCAGGGAGGTTATTTACTCGTCCAAGGATTTCTAGAGCATATTTTTCCAACCAAGGTAGATTATTATGAGGTGGTTTTCCCCTTTCTTCATTATGATCATTTTTATCCTCCATGTCGTTTGACTCTAAAGCTGAGCAATCTGAGTTAAACCCTTCCTAGTCAGATTCAAAATCGTCGAATTAAGAGTAGTTACCAGTGGGTGTTTCGGGTATTAGATTAAGGGTATGTTCGATCTAGGTGAGGGAGAAATCTATCATGTACTCTACTATATGAACAAAAACCTGGTCGGGGGTGTCGACCATTGGTCTACTTACTGTTTTTATATGATGAACTAACAGAGCTAAGTGTAATGATCCAATTTGTAGGGCGTAATCTCTTGTGATTCTTATGAACTAGTTCAACTCCTCGTGGGGGAGAGTGTAAGGTATTTCAGGGAATAAATGTTCTTCCTCTTGTTAGGATGATTTACTCATTTCAGAAATATTCAGTGTATCTAGGGTCTCTTGAGAATGACTAGCCATGCATGTGGGTTGTTTTGAATCTATAGGCTATGTGAAATATTATATCAGAAATATTGTTATCCATTCATTCAACATCCCTCCTTATAGCGCCAATTTTGTTGAGGGTTCCTAAATCCCTTTGAATCAACTGCAGGAACCAAACCTGCCACGAAGGCCCAATTAGACTCTGCAGTGTTTAATGGTGGAATGGTTCTCTAGATATTTCGAAACAGTCGATTTATCGATGGGATTTAAGTAGTGATTGACAAGATATCTTCTTGTGAAAGTTCCTCCTTCAGTGTAAACGTTCTCTTTTGTATTTTCTCTTATTAGATTGGTCTGATTAGAAGATGGGTTCTAGTATAAACCAAATGATAATAAAAAAGGGGGTTTCTTAACTACTGAAGAAGGTTGAGCTTGGGATAACCCTAGTGCTCAAGCATGTAGACAAAGATATTCACACCTATGACAAGCCTAGTACTAATACATTAACTTGTTGGAATTTCAATTATTGACTGAGATACAATTATCGAAAGAAAACATACATGCAATAAAAATGATGGAAAGAAAAATAGTTTCCTTAGCTCTAGCATTAATCACACTTTAACACAACAATTTGCTTTCATCATTAGAGACAAGAACTATGAAAAATATTAAAACAACTAATTGATCAATAGATTCATAAACTCTTACTCATTACAACATCCATTCATGAAATAAAGTCGGAAGTAATTCCTCCTCAAATCCAATCACACATGCCTTTAATGAAAAATGGAAGCTTCTCTCTCGTCCTAAATAGAACTTCTCAATTAAGGTAGTTCGGAAATAGTTCTTTACAGCTCCAAAAAAGAGGATCTTTACAAAAATCATCGACCCTTACTACAAGGTCAATCCTCCTATTTATAAAAAATCATTAACTAAAAATAGCTATCAAAAGTGCAAGATAAGTAAAACAAAACATCGCCACATGGCGCTTCCATATCTCTGTCTTCTAAGAATCATCAAATAGTTTCACTGAAGTGGATGACTCTTCTCATACTTTGACCATTTGATGAAGAGTTCCTCACATGTGTTGGCATATGGGAACTTATGTTGGCCCATCAATGTCGAAAGGATTTATTTTACTTCTACTGCCTGTTCTCGATACTTGACTATTTTGACATTTAACTGCTACAATAATTCTCGAGCCTTGATCAAATGCTCCATGAAATGTTGTACCTGAACTGGCCCCTTGCTCGCCACCTTTTCTATCTTTGTTGTCCATGTTGAGTCTTGTTTCGCATGTTTCTTGACTATGTCATGCAGGTCGACAAATTCCTTGGGCAAGTCAAATTCTAGGAGGTCGATGTCTTTCATCTCCCAATTAATATTTACCCAACTCTTTCCACAATCGGCCCAATTCTCCTGAATATCCCATTGAGGTTCCTAGGCCGTTTTCACCTAGTATTCGACCGCTTTCTTGATCTGATCTATGTTTTTGTCCCTCAGCACCTGAATGTCATGCTCTTCAATGTCTCAGCCCTTTTGAACCGCATTGATGTAATCGATTCTTTCCACTACTTGGTCAGCCTTCTCGTACCATATTTCCATGTCCTTAAAGGTCACTAGCACCATAAGGGTATCTTATTAGAATTCAGTTATCCATGTAGTGAAAAGGTGTCATTCATTCATGAATTTTTCATAGGTGTCTTGGAACTATCTTCTCAAAAACATCATGGCTTGTGTGGAGTCTTGATAGTATTTTTCCAAATGGCACAGATGCTCCAACTCCTTTAGTGCAGCAGCCATCTCCTTTTCATCTCTTCTTTCTCTATCCAAGGTGGAATGAGTGATAGTCATCTCTACACTGATAATTTCGGACATCTTGGCGTGTTTTGTGCTGATCAACTTTTCCTCTGTGGTGACGAGAATCGAAAAATCCAACATAATCCTCCTCTTCTTAGTGGTTATATTCATGATTTATTTTCAAGTTAACCATCCCATACCAGCCATTGCTTCGGTTGGTAAACTTATTGTTCTCCTTCCACCATGAGGCCATCAGTCAGTTGTTGTCATGGAATTCATATAACTCCACCACGAAGTATGTGTTTAGTCACTCCTCTAGGTCTCTAAGATTGTAGTAATTTTGGACTTCTATTAAGACGAAAAATTCGACACACCCGCCATTCTCATCATTAATTAAAAAAAATTATACATCTATATGGTCGATTAGCCACTTCATAACCTCTATGCAAGGAAAAACCGAGGTTTTGTTGGCTACCATATGCAAATAAGACCGTCAAATGTTTGGGAACACCTGGTCATCAAGCGCCCTTACGTCTGGGTCTCTGTGTGGGATATACTCTAGGTACTCCTCTCAGCTAATTCTATTGAAAAGGTCCCCCCACTGTGGGACCATTATTTTCGATCCGATGCCTGTCTCTGTATCCCTGAAGACCAGAGGCTAGACAAAATATTTCTTTGTTGAGGTTCTTATGACGGGTTCTTCCCTGGGAGTGTATTCCAGCTGCCTTGCCACACCAGAAGAATAACATTCACATGTCTCATATTCCTTTAGCTTGGAAGATCTTGCTAAACGTCTGGGGGTTGGCTTTCTTGGCGGCATTTTACCTATAGTTAGAACATAGTTTAGAGACTATGCAAGAAAATCGGATGCATATATAAATCAAGACTGTCGAATTTGACAAACTTGAACACATACCTATGGAGCTTGTTTAACTTGGTTTTGATAATTTGAGAATCAACATAGTCTCGAGATGCTCTCTTTTCTCCTTTAGATGCTCTGGAACTCAAACTTGTGTGCAGAATGAATTTGTTAAAAACCGTTCTAGATATTTAAACAGGGATGAACTTACCTTGTCGCATCATCCATTCAATTCAATTTATGAGTGTAATTTCATTAAATCTACCACTAGATATTCAAATATGTTTAAAATTAAACTCATCGTGGTTTAACGGTGAGGGCGTGGGTTGTAATGTCACCTATCGGCAGTTTCAAATTGTGGTTGTTCAATCGACGCACAAGGTAGAAACAAATGTGGTATGAAGCATTAAATGGTTTGTTAAATGTCAGAATCCGATCACATCTTATGCTGGAAACATCCCATCATTTCACTAGTCCAGTTGGTGAGTCAATGGTTAGGATTTTGCTTCAAACACTTTTCGTTCATATCTTATTGAGAAAGCTCTGACATTGATCGATCTTTTCGTACAGAGCTAACATAGAAAAGATGACTAGGAGGAGTGACTAGAACCCAGGGAACCTTAATATGACCCGGGACGAAACTAGGTCGTACGACACCCTTACGTGATAAAGACACATGGCATTCGAGACTGGTGACTTCATTTTCTCTTGTTAATCAAAATCAGGACTTTCTTTAAGATATACGTTCTAAAACCCAATCTTATCTTGTTGACACCGAAAAGTATCGAGGATCCGCAATTGGCAATAAACCTACCCAAGTGTTCTTGGATAGACTCTTGCGAAAATTCCCGATGCCGAAAGTGTATAGGGGATTGGTGATCGACGATATGTTTGTCGCAAACAAAACAATTGTTTTAACCTTTCTATATTTCCCGACCCTGATAAAGCATATCGATCATCGGCTATTAGTTATTTCTTTACGTCCTTTTTCAATGTCTATCCTTGAATATTTTTTCGATGCCTAATGGGATCGACTATTTCTTGAAACTTCGTGCGAATAACTTACACAAAAAAAATCCACCTTTTGTTGATATGGAAGAGGATTTGCGCTCGACGACTATTGTAATTGTGTGGTCCCTTTACCTGCTTGAATGTTTCCGACACCAAACCTAAGCATGTTAGGTGCAATGTTAGTTGTCGATTCTTAATTCGAGTGTCAAGTTCTTTTAGACATGAGGTTTCATAAGTTCCAACAAACCTGACTATATGATAAGAGTCATGAAAACAAAACAAAGATAAACCATTCCCCAAAGTGAAATCGATTTATACAGTAAAGAAAACAAGTGATACCCAAAAAGTGATAAAATTTTATAAGGATTTTAGGGTGTGTTGAGCACTCAAAAAATGGTGACTTACTGGGCGAAAGAAGAATCTTTGTTACTTCCCCAAGCTTAGTTGATGCAAAATCTGGTTTAGAACTTAATTAGTTTTGTTTTTGTTAGAGTCTCTTCTATCCTTTCATTTGAAATTCCCCCAGTTCATGAATTTGGGCCTACCTATGGGGTTTCAACCTTTATTCCACCTTCGTTCCCTTTAACCATGACAGGAGTCGACTTAAGTATTCATTGGCACCAGGCCCTCTAGTTATCACCATTCACTTGTTGTGGTGTTTCTCTGTTACTAGCGAGCGTCCATAACCCTGGCCGAGTCACCCCAATGTCACAGACCTTGCTGCGCTGTCAGCGAGCATCCATAGCCTCGAAAGAGTTATCTACATACCCTCTCCTACCTCATGCTCATTTGATATAATTGATTTAATTTTGGCAGAGATCCCCTGAGTGAGTGGGAGAGGAGGACGTTTGTTATTTGCAAGATGAGATGGTTAAAGTGATTTTTATTTTTTTTAAACTCTGTCTTGAGGTACATGTGGTCCTTTCTAGCTTACCATATTTCCCTTAGGTTTTACAATACCCCAGGAAGACACTTCATCACTTTCCAAGGTTGTTTATTTACAAATGTTAGATATAGAACTCCTTTAAGACAACAACAGTTCGGCTAGTTTTTCTTGTGTTGCATGTAAGCATGAGTCAGGAATAGTGTTTCCTACACCGTATTGATTAAGGTCAAACAATGCCTTGTGGAACACAAATTTATTGCAAAAAATTAATACATAAAAGAAAAACAGAAATAAAGGACTCTGGAATCAGCCTGCCTAACACCTACAAAATAAAATAACACAAAAACACACACATTTTTTTTTTTACCAGAAATATTGTTTTAGGGCTTGGCCATTCACCGGGAGGGTGTCAAGTTCCCCCCTTAGATTTTTCAACCGATATGTGTCTGCCCCAAGTTTCTCAGCTACTTGGAAAGATCTGAGCCATAGATTCTGAAACTTTGAATGTTTTCCCTTTGGTTCATTTGCTCTATCCCATTTCAAGACTAAGTCTCCTACTTCAAAATTCTTCTCTCTGGACTTATGATTGTCAAACCACCTTTTAACTATCTGTTGATGAGAGATGAACTTTGATTTTTATTTCTACCTTTATTCTTCCAACATGAGTAGGGTATCAATTCTCTGTTGAATAACCGATGACGGTTGTCCTCTAGAACCCCGAGCAAGCTGAAGAGACGGAAGATATATCCGGTTCGGAAGAATGGATTCTTGTCTGTATACCAGAAAGTATGGGGAGTTCCCTATATCTTCCTTGGGTGTTAATCTATCGAACCATAAGGAATTATGAAGTGAACTATGCCAATTCCTTTGATTGTCTGCAATTGTTTTCTTCAATATACTCACTAGGTTCTTATTGGTTGATTCTTCCACTCCATTCCCCTTGTGGATAGTAGTTTGCAAAGTATCTGATTATGATTCCTTTGTCTAGAGAAAACTTTGTTAATAAGGTGGAAGAAAAGTAAGCGGAATTATAAAAAAAAAAATGGAAGGCATATTGAACCTTGTGATCAGTTGTTGTTCTATGAATTGGATTACCACCTTTTCCTTTACATGAGTCAGAGGGATTCCCTTTGCTCCTTTAGTGAAATAGTTTGTAGCTGTTAGTATGTATCTATCATGTTTTGAAGAACTCGGGGTAATATCTCCTATGACATCTAACCCCCATTGCTCGAATGGTATGGATATGGCCACAGTTTGGAGTGGGACAGTTGCTCTCTTTTCCCTTACCGCTCTCATTTGACAAGTTTTACAGTTTCTAGCATATGTGTGAGCGACTCTAAACAAAGTAGGCCAATAATAGTCAGCTCTCAGTATCTTGTGAGCGGTGGTATTCCCTGCAAATTTTCTACCTACATGACCATCATGGAGCTCCTTCAGAGCCTTGTTTGCACCTTCACATTCGAGACATCTTAAAATTACCCCATCATAATTCACGCAGAAGAGCATTGAATTTATGAGGCGATATTGTGTTGATTTTAATCTGAGATCTCTCCTTTCCTTAGGGTTTAGGTTTTCTGGGAAAGTCTCATGATGCAGGATATAAGTGAGTTTCACATATCAAGACTGTTTCCCTGGGGGAACATATAAAGATTCACTACACCATAACACCAATTCATTCTCCCACCCAGATTCTTCATTTACTTGGTCTTGGGCATCAATGACCAGTCTGCACAACCCCTGTCCCTTAACCAGTTTGGAAGGTTTTATATCTAGATCAAAAATTATTGGACAACTGCCATCCAATTTCCTCTTCTTTCCCCCATCTCCTCTTGAGTGAATAGGGATTAGACTGCAGGATGTGGCACAATGACTTTGGTGTGATTTTTTAGGATGTAAGATCTGAAATGTTTTACTGCTTTGTACACTGCATAAGCTTGTTTATCTATAGAAGGGTAATTTAGCTCGGCCCCTTGAATATTAGTGCTCATAAATGAGACCAACACCTCATTGTTTTCATCATCCTTCTGAGTTAATACTGCAACTAAATATTGGTCGGAGGAAAAAGTATAGAGGAAAAAATCATTGCTAAATTTGGGACTTCGCAACACTAAAGCTTGAGATATGGTAGTCTTAATATTGCTGAAAGAAATATTTTGTTCATCATCCCACTTAAATTCAACATTCTTACAGATCATTTTTTGTAAGGGTTTGATGGTTTCAACGAAATCGGGGGTGAACTTCCTCACAAAATTGATTTTCCCAAAGAATATTTCATAGCCTTTTTGTTGTGGGGTAAGGGAAGCTAAGTTATTGCCTTAATTCATTCTGGGTCTATGCAAATTCCTGCTTGAGATATAATATGACCTAGTAGTTTCCATTCCTCGAAACCAAATATAGTTTTCTTAGGGTTTAAATATATACCATATTTCCTACACCTTTCAAAAATATGGGTTAGGTGTTGGATGTGATATTCTCTATTATTTGAATACACAGTCAAGTCTTCCATATAAACTACTACACACTTGTTGATTAGTCCCCGAAAATCTACGTCCATGGCCCTTTGGAAGGTTTCCCTGCATTGATTAACCCAAAGGGAATGAGTTTATAAGAAAAGGTTCCCCACTTGGTTTGGCAGGTAGTTTTCAATCGGTCTTCCTCTAAAACTAGAACTTGGTTTTAACCTGAAAAACTGTCCAGCAGGGAGACAATATTAGAACTAGACATGGTCTACAAGAGTTGCTCCATCAGAGGGACTAAGTAGTTGTCCTTTTCTGATGCTCTGTTGAGGTTTCTGAACTCCACACACAGGAGAATCTCCCCAAACTTTTTCTTGACAGGAACCAAATTTTCTACCTAGACAGAGTGTCTAACCTGAAAGATAATTTTATAATCTAGTAATTTCTTTATCTCCTGACAAATGAGGGGTTCCAGAGATGGGTGATACTTCTGGAGATTTTGTTGGAATGGTTTTACTCTAGATTTTTATAGGATTGTGTGTTGGATAATATGAGTATCATACATTTTCAGATCTCATTAGGACCACGGAAAAACATCTTGGTATTCTCTGAAAAGTTTGAGATAGGATTTCCTTTCTTCTTTAGACATTGTCTTTACTAGATTTATATTTTAGGGTTTTTCGGGGTTCCTAGGTTCACGATCTCATACATGGGATAGGAGCTCCTTGTATTTGTATTTTTTGACCCTTAAAATCTTTCCCTTAATTCAAAGAGGTTCTCCAAACTGGCTACCCATTTCGGTATCGTGTGAAACCTTGGTTTATCAGTCGAGTGATCTATTTCACCTATTTGTTCATGGGGATCGGTTTCTACTAGTTTCTCTTGGAATACTTCATCGTCAATAGCCAGGTCTTTAAAATTTTCCTTATTGGTTAAGAATTTTATGATATGTTAATCTTCTTTAAAGACCTTCCAATTATAAATATTGTTGGGCATCGATGGTTTGTAGAGCAGTTCCACAGTGAACCAGGATGCTTCACAGTCTTCTAAAGGGGATAGCCTTGAGGCAACAGTGGCTAGGGAATCAACAAGAGTATTCTGTGTTTTGGGGATCATTGTAATGTTGAAGGATTGAAAATGTTCTATTAGCATGTGCACTTCCTATTGATAATTCCTCGGGTGGGGAGAGTTGCAATGTATAATATTCCTTACTTTCCTAAGATAATTTCAAAGTCTCTGAAAAGCTTTATTTCTTTAACGTTTAAGTCCACAACTTTATTTATACCTTGCAATAAAGCTTCATACTCAATAGTGTTATTAGTGCATTCAAATTCTAGTTTGTAGGACGGTAAATTTTGTTTCCCCTTCAGATCAATGAGGATACATCTCGCTCCTAACCCCTCTTGCGACTTAGACCCATCAAAGTATAAGGTCCAAACTTGTGATTGAAAATAATTAGCTTCTCCATGCCTACTAACTTCCTCCTGTCCCCTTATTTTGTCTAGGGTTTCCAATAGATGTTCTTGATAGAAGAGGGTTTCTTCCACCGCTACCAGTAAATTTACTTGAAAATACATTTCGGAGTTCTGAGTAAGAGGTACATCATATGAGAGGGGGGAGAAATTGTCAAAATCATAATCGTAGGAGTAGTTTCCTAGCACAGAGAAATATGTCGATGAGGGTTCGTTGAAGGCCTCCAAGTTGGTGAAAGTATGTTTGAGATACCTTTCCTTATCAATCTTAATCATGTTTGTGTGTCCCTTTAATGGAAACCAAAGGTGAGTACAGTCTGTGCTAAAGTATCCATTCAAATTTTCAAACAAATCTCGACTAAGTAGTAGTCCATAAGCTTCTAGTACATCTACTACAATGATGTCTATTACTTGAAAAAAATTTGTGTGTGTATCCATTCTAATCATGACATCCTTGAGTTCTCCAATAACTTTCACCTAGGTTTTGTCCAGTTGTATAAAATGTTTATCACTTTTGAGAGGGACTGCGTTTAATTTCTTGAAGATAGATAATGGCATAACATTAGAGGATTCCCCTATATCAACTAAACAATTATGGAGGTTTATGTTAAAGACTTCAAGCGTTAAAAGGAACGGCGGGACAAAAGGCTTTCATTTTTTATCTATAGAGAAAGCGTTCACATTTGGTTTATTTTTTAGATCTATGGGGGATGGATTTTCCCCTTGGCTAGTGGTTGTTATAGGAGTTTCTACTGACTTCAAGGCTTGTAACAGAAAGTATTTTTGTTGGGGAATTCTACACATGTCCATGACCGATACATTTGCCTTTAATCTTTTTAAATCTTCTACTATGTTGTATTCTAGCTTGGGTGATTCTCGTGTATGGATGTTTATAGGATTTCTTTGAGAGAAAAAAGGTGTTTTCGGGTGATCATATGTTTGTTTTCCTCTTGAAGTTTGGGAAATGGTAAGGTCATTTGAGACCGATTGACCCCTACTTGGCATTTTCACAGCCAAAACCTCAACGAGTGGTTCTTCAACCTCAAATATATCATCGAAAGGCATTGTCAAGGCAGGATCCCATGGCAGCATGGTTGTTTCTTCCGGTGGGTCAACTTCTTCGTGATCATCAATATTCATCGTTCAGACATTTGATTGTCTAGTAAGGGAGACTTCGTCTAGGAACCAATTGGCCATCAAATTCATGGCATGCACCCATTGTGGGCAGTCTCTTTCGGATGTTTCTCTTAATTATAAGTACAGAAAGAGTCGGATGCTACATTTCCCAAGTCGATGTTTAAGTTGGCTGGGGGAGGTTCAATTTATTTGAATGGTGAGTTTCTTTTAAAAAAGGGTTTATAGGGCATTTGGCCTTGGTTTCCTTCCCCTGCACTTCTTTTCATGTCTAGGATTTCATTTGACAACTTCTTTATCATCTGTTGTAGGTATTCTATGTCTCCACTTCCCTTTTCGGGACCTTGTTATGTTTGTTCCCCTAGGCGTCTACTCAAAAAGATTCCTCTCATGGGTGGAGGTTGAGATTCCTTCTTAACTAGTGAGACCTAGTGCCCCTTACACCCCTTCATCTGGAATTCAACTGTTTTGGCTTCCTCGAAATTTTCAGCTAGAGTATGCTTGGAAACCCTTTTTACAAACATGGAAATAGAAGCAAGGAGAGCATTAGTGTATACCTCAATTTGCAACTCCTTAGTGGGTTTAGCTTCGGGTTGAAATTTCTTCAGGATAGTGGTAAATCGTTGATTGAATTCTTTAAACTTTTCTTTTGAACTCATGGTGGCGACGAACAGTTCAGCCATTAAAGCTCCTGTAGTGGTTTCTTCTACAAATTTGTCAAACAAATCCTTTTGAAACTTCTTCCAACTAGTTATGGACCCTACAGGAAAGTTAAAATACCACGTGCAGGCTGAATTCTCAAAGGTATAGGGGAAAATCCTGCATACTACATCTTCATGTTGGACATTCATCATTCTAATAGCTAGTATGAACTTTTTAATATGGTCTTTAGGAAATCCTGAGGTTTCAGGGTCAAATTTATGGAGTAACTTTTATGGATGTCAGGGGAGGTGATGTACTCATCAGGGGATTTCCATAGCATCTATGGTCAACAAAGGTTGATTATTCTGAGGTTGATTTCCCCTTTCTTCATTATGATCATTTTTATCCTCCATGTCATCTGAATCCGAAGCTGAGCGATCTAAGTTAAACCCTTCCTCGTCGGATTCAAAATTGTCAGGCTCAGAGTAGTTACCAGCGGTATTTCAAGGATTAGATTAAGGGGATGTTCTATCTCGGTGAGGGAGAAATCTATCAGGTCTTCTACTATGAAAAAAAAACCTGGTCAGAGGTGTCGACCACTGGTCTGCTTACTTGTTTTCTACGAGGAAGTAACGGAGCGAAGGGTAATGATCCAATCTACCGAGCATAAGCTCTTGTGATTATTATGAACTGGTTCAACTCCTCGTGGGGGAGAGCGTAAGGTATTTTAGGGAATAAATGTTCTTCCTCTTTCTGGGGTGAGTTACTCGTTTTAGAAGTACTCAATATATGTGGGTTGTCTTAAGAATGACTAGCCATGCATGTGGGTTGTTTTGAATCTATAGGTTGTGTGAAATATTATATCAAAAATATTGTTAGTCATTCATTCAACAACCCTCCTTCTAAAGCCACTTTGTTTGAGGGGTTATAAATCCCTTTGACTCAACAACAGGAACCAAACCCGCCATGAAGGCCCAATTAGACTCTATGGTGTTTAATGGTGGAATGGTTCTCCATATCTTTCGATCCGACCAATTTATCAATCGGCTTTACGTAGTGATTGATAGGATATCTTCTTGTGAAATTTCCTCCTTTAGTGTAAACGTTCTCTTTTGTATTTTCTCTTATTAGGTGGGTCTGATTAGAAGATGGGTGCAGGTATAAACCAGTTGATAATAAAAAAAGGGGGTTTCTTAAGTACTGAAGAAGGATGATCTTGGGATAACCTTAGTGCTCAAGCATGCAGACAAAGATATTCACACCTATGACAAGCCTAGTACTAATACATTAACTTGTTGGCATTTCAATTATTTACTACGATACAATTATCGAAATAAAACATAAAAGAAATAAAAATGATGGTAATAAAAATAGTTTCCTTAGCTCTAGCATTAATCACACTTTAACACAACAATTTTCTTTCGTCATTAGAGACAAGAACTATGAAAAATATTAAAACAACTAACTAATCAATAGATTCAGAAACTCTTACTCATTACAACATCCATTCATGAAATAAAGTCCGAAGTAATTCCTCCTCAAATCCAATCACACATGCCTTTGATGAAAAACAGAAGCTTGTCTCTAGTCCTAAACATGAATTCTCAATTAAGGTACTTGAGAAATAGTTCTTTACAACTCCTAAAAATAGGGTCTTTGTAAAACCATTGACCCTTACTACAACGTCAATCCTCCTATTTATAACGAATCATTAACTAAAAATAGCTATCAAAAGTGCAAGATAAGTAAGACAAAACATCGCCACATGGTGCTTCCATCTCTCTGTCTTCTAAGAATAATCAAATAGTTTCACTGAAGAGGATGACTCTTCTCATACTCTGACCATTTGACGAATATTTCCTCGCATGTGTTGGCATATGGGAACCTATGTTGGTCCATTGGGGCCGAAAGGATTTATTTTACTTCTACTACACATGCTCTATACTTGACTATTTTGACATTTAAATGCTGCAATATTGCTTGAGCCTTGATCGGATTCTCCATGAACTATTGTACCTGACCTGGAGCCATGCTCACCACCTTTTTTATCTCTGATTTCCATGCTGAGTCTTGTTCCGCATGTTGCTTGACTATGTCATGCAGGTCAACAAAGTCCTCGGGCGAGCCAAATTCTGGGAGGTCGATGTCTTTCATCTCTCGATTAATATTTACCTAGCTCTTTTCGCAATCGACCCATTTCTCCAGATTCTCCCGTTGAGGTTCCTGGGCCATTTTCACCTAGTATTCAACCACTTTCCTGATCCAATATATGATGTTGTCCCTCAACACCTAAATGTCGTGATCTTCGGCGTCTCTTGTCTTTTGAACCGCGTTGATGTAATCGATTCTTTCCACTACTTGGTGAGCCTTCTTGTACCATCTTTCCACATCCTTGCAGGTTGCTAGTGCCATAAGGGTGCCTTCTTGGAATTCGGCTATCCATGCAGTGAAAAGGTGTTGCTCATTCGTGAACTTGTCATAGGCGTCTTGGAACTCACTTCTCAAAAACATTGTGGCTTGTGTGGAGTCCTGATAGTATTTTTCCAAATGGCACAGATGTTCCAAATCCTTTAGCACGGTATCCATCTCCTTTTCATATCTTATTTCTCTATCCAAGGTGGCATCTGTGATATCCATCCCTGTGCTGATAAGTTCGGATGTCTTGGTGTGTTCTGTGCTAATCAAATTTTCCTTTATGGTGATGAGAATCGAACTATCCAATGTAATCCTCCTCTTCTTAGTGGTTCTCTTCATGATGGCTTTTCAAGTTACCTATCCCATACCCGCCATTTATTTGGTTGATAAACTTATTTTCCTCCTTACACCATGAGGCCATCATCCGGATGGTGTCGTGGAATTCGTATAACTTCACCATGAATTCAATGTTTAGTCGCTCCTCTGGGTCTCCGAGCTTATAGTACTTTCTGGACTTCTGTCAGGAGGAAAACTATGACACACCTACCATTCTCATCATTGATTAAACATTTATGTGTGTATGTATGGTCGGTTAGCCACTTCATAACCTCTATGCAAGGAAAAACTGGGGTTTTTCTGGCTACCATATGTGATCCGGATTATTTTCGGCACGAAATGAGAGTGGAGATATAATAAAGAAATGCACAAAGATATTGCAGATATTCAATAATATAACAGAAATGTATCAGAGATGCAACCATAAACACAGATATACAGTAATACACGATTTCTATTAATCAGAGAAATGTACAGAGACTGTAAAAATACAGAGTGAAAG
>JASDQU010172260.1:0-18633 GCA_032191745.1 Picea mariana
TAAAAACATAACATAAAAACTAAAACTAAAACTAGCCTGCCTACGCGCCCATTCATGACAGCTAGAGCAACAAATTAAGGCCAGTCTCACCCATCTTAGAGCAAAAAAGGGCCGATATTCCCCATCTTAGATAAGTAAAGTCTCATGCCACCAATTCCAAGAATAGGAGAAGAGCAAAAAAACCCGACCGCCTATTCCAAGACTCGCAAAGCAACTCACACATTTGGACAATGATAGAGGAGGAGACTTATCCGACCAAACCTGAAATTATGCCACAAAAATTGGTAATGGCTCTCGAAGCTCTTCTTGCTAATGTATTGTACAATAGCTTTGGAAACTTGATTCTCTTCATATCAACTATATTTTGAAAATTTTGAAACTTCACTTTTGGTCAATTTGTGCAGGAGGGGGATTTTGATGCCCTCGGCATGGTCAATTTGTGTGGGAGGGGGAATTTTATTCCCTTGGCATGGTAGTTCCATCGAACCCTATGAAAAAGTTTGAAATAAAGGCTAAGCAACCACTCGATAGTTTTTTTCCTACCCAAATTTTTAATTCCGCGTTTGAGAGACGAAGGACGGGGGTGCAAAGAGATCTACGTGGTGATGGACGGAGAGACTCTAGAGAGTATCAAATTTAGGTTTGATGCACCTTTCATTCTCATATACAATCCCCACATCAGTTATTGACACGCCCTTCAGTTATTGTACAACACCGAATCATAACTGTAACTGTGGCTTGAAACTATAAATTACATGAACTATTTTGGCATAGTTTTGTTTGTTTGCAAATGCTCTCCAAGTTCTATTTGTTTTACAATTTAAGTGTCTTCTAGAAAAATCCCATAAGTGGTCACTCTGTTTGCAATCTAAGTGCACTTTGGACCAACTAATGGGTGGCCACTTTATTCACAAGGAATCATTGAACTTGGTTCTCCAATAAATGGTTTCATAACTATCATTAAAGGTACATGATATAGAAAAATAACTTGAAGGACTGACATAGATATAGATTAAAAATAAATGGAGGTTTTGCAGGTTTTGCTTCCTTGACTTTCTATTTCATTTTCATTGGCAGTCCTTAATAAATTCTATGTTATAAGAATCAATGGTGATAAGGTTGAGGGGTTTTGGGATTGGGGGTTATAGTTGTTGAATTTTTGAGCTTGATACAATATGAAGATTATTACTTTAAATTCTTCAACACTTTGATTTCAACTTACTATACTCCAGAAACCAAAATAGAAAAAACCATAAGATTTTACCAAAATGCAAGATCACAATGCATATACCCTAGCTAAACCCTATACATGGAGAAAAAACCCAACAAACAATCTTATTTTATTGCCTTAGTAATTTATGATCACTTACAATAATTCCACCATGAAAATTTTCTCTTAACAAGCTTTGCAAGATGACTTAGACCAGACTATGTAACCTATAACATACTCATAAACTTGCTAATAAATACGTATGTTGTATACCAACATCGTGGAAGAATTTGTGTGCTTCTTGAGTGCTAAAATTATGTCTTTTTCTGGATTGATATAACTGCTAATATATATGTTGCTAATCGCATCCTGTATCAATGGATATTCCCAGCTTGTGTAAGTTGATACTTGCAACCTATGTATGTTGCAACTCGTAGCCTGTATCAGATGATATTCATAGCCTGTGTAAGCTGCAACTCACAGGCTGTATCAGCTTATATTCGCAGCCTGTATCAACTAATATTCGCAGCCTGTGTAAGTTGCAACTCACAACATGTATTAACTAATATTCACAACCTGTGTAAGATGGAACTCACAACCAGTATCAACTGATATTTGTAGCCTATGTAAGCTACAACTTGCAACCTGGATCAGCTGATATTCGCAGCCTGTATCAACTGATATTCATAGCCCG
Source organism: Picea mariana (assembly GCA_032191745.1). Taxonomy (NCBI): domain Eukaryota; kingdom Viridiplantae; phylum Streptophyta; class Pinopsida; order Pinales; family Pinaceae; genus Picea; species Picea mariana. The sequence goes on from JASDQU010172260.1 coordinate 1,905, forward strand.
TGTAAGTTGCAAATCACAACTTGTATCAGCTGATATTCACAACATGTGTAAGCTGCAACTCACAGCCTGTATCGGCTGATATGTAAATTTGATTTTATGTGTATTGAGTTGTAATATCAATAGGTATTTTTTCTTCTTCTAGGTCTACTTGGAAAAACATGTCTTTCTTCTTATGTAATATTTCAAATTGATTATGAAAATGTTGTTTTTTATCCCCTGGAGTAGCAAGAAAGTCTGTATCTTCACGATACTATTCCAAGTTTTTTCTTCTGAAATACTATACTAAAAAACAACAACAATATCTTCTTCATCCCTACTAAATCTATGATTCATATTGCAGAAATACTATGCAACTTTATGCAACATGCAACTATGCAACTTATGCAACTTTATGCAACCATGCAACTTATGAAACTTTATGCAACTTGACTCTTATACACGAGAATTTGAATTTCTTCATGGTGGATAGTGTTACACGTGTCAATGCACTAGATAAATACATTTACATCATTTGCAATATCAGGAAGATTGTTTGTTTCTAGCTCATAGGAATTTTATGTTCAACCTAACTTTTGCTAGATTCCTTGACTTTTGATCATGACTCACAAGGCTTGACTAGGCTCGCAGAGGTTGTATGTTCTCCCTGATTTTTCCACCAGTCTATCTATTCTCACAGATATTGTACGTTTCCCCTAACTTTTGCACTAGACTGTCTAGGCTCACAGAGGTTGTACATTCCCCCTGTATTTTGCATTAGACTTACATCTTGACTCACAAGATTATAAAGAATCTCGTTCATCTTGAATTTTGGTTTGAATCACAAAGGTTGTACGTTCTCCTGGATTTTTTTAATACCTCACAAGACTGGTTGATTCTTCAAATCTCCTTGACTAGCCTCAGGGTGGCCCACTGGCCTCTCATTGAAGAATGATTGTTGATGCTGCCAAATTTAACAAAATGGTAGGCCTATGGAACTCATCTATTTTAACAAGACAGACCTTCATTGTAAAATAAGAAATGTGAAAGTCTCTGCAATTACTCTTGACCCGAGATCAAGATTCTCCAATGTGAATTTATTACCATGAAGAAATGGCTTTGTGCAAATTTGGTTTCAAATCTCTAAAGCATCCTTAAACATAGCATCTAAATCTAGAGAAAATCTCTCTATGAGAAATAATGAGAAATTAAAATCGTGAGAGATGACATAAAATAACATGACATCAATCTCAAAAGGTCTTACACTCTAATTAAACCATGCTTGTTGAATGCAGTTCACATTTCATGACTTTCAAGTAAACAATCGTCATCTCTTCCAAAATACTTATCTCACTAACTTATCTTCTCATTTATTGAGTGTAGGTACCATCAAATTGGTACCTGTCAGATCTATCTTCCTCGACTGAGGATCAAGATATACTAGGAGAGGTTGAAAGTGAGACGTATTGTACTAGATCTAATAGTTATAGATCAACTAGAGTTGAAAAGCTAAGGAGAAGATTTCGTAGATGCATGAAATTTTTTATTGCCAAAGGAGGGTCATGTGATTATGATGATGAGAGCATAGGTGACATTGAGTTTCCCTTGAGGTATACACATCTAGTGCAACCATGGGTACCTAAGGAGCTACCTCAATTGGACACAGGTTTCTTCATCAATGGGAGGATGTATCACATTGCTCCATTGTCCTTACATGGATTGGGGCTATTTTCCATGGATGGAATAAAGGTCAAATATGGCATTGTAATTGAATTTATGGACTATGTCAGACCATGCTACAAATACAATCACTAGTTGATGTTGGTTTGATATACGCGAAATATGCGGAGATACAAAGTTTTTGCAAATTATATACAACTAGTAGACAACAATCAAAACAAAGGGGAGACTATGTATATTGATGGAAGGCCAAAAGCTTCCGAAAACATTGTGGGCTTTATAAATAGTGCATGACCAGGGACAACAAATAAGAAACTAAATTGCATATTTTAGGGGCATGAAGGAAATTGTATATTTGTATGTGCAACAAAATCAATAGTTGTAGGTGAAGAGTTGTTTATCGATTACAATTTGAATTGAATAGATGGAGGGGATGCTACTATGGGGGTACACATCTTATATACCATTTAAATCAACCTTTTATCAATCACTTACTATTTATTTTTTTGCATTAATTATCGTATATACCATTTAACTGAACCATTTGCATTAATTGTCTTTCTTCTTGTATTGTGGTAGAGTGATAATGATCAAATTCCTGCATAGTCTGGAGGCATCTCCTAACAGGTAAACTTCGATGTACTAACATTATTTTTTTTAATATATAATAGTTGTTAATATGATTACAATAATTAATTTTTTTTGATGTTACAATTATTTTCATAAAATTTATTCATTGATTTATTGTGTCAGGGTGACTGTGGAAAGTCACTTGCAGATACATCAGTCCAGGGTGACCGTGGAAATTACCTGTAGCTACATCCATCCACAGTGAACGTGGAAAGTCACCTACAACTACATCCATCCAGGGTGACTGTGGAAAGTCACCTGTTGTGTTGCATCAAGTAAATGTTAATAATAACTAAATTTCTTTAATGTTAACATTAATTTCCTTAATTTTATTGTTTGATGTTTGTAGTCCACACTTGATGTGGATGATGAGGTGATTGAGGAAGAAATTTTTTATTCGACAAACCCAATGGAAGCTGTTACGAAGGCCCTAAAAATGGAAAACATAGAATTACTCGGTTTGATTAGCAGAAGACCCATGACTGAGGAGATCAACAGAATAATTAATGAGCTGAAAGATGAAATACATTCTTATGGGGTAAGTGGCATATTTACATAATTTTATCATCTATGACATATATTCATTTATGATTTTTAGTTTTATATTTTTATATGATCTAATAAAGTCAAGTATTCCTTTTGTAGGATTTTTTAAAACTCGAAAGTGGACAACCTACAGAGACCATTATTGGTAGTAGTGATGCTCCAGTGTGGTCACAACATCAACATAGCATACCAGTGAGGATTTTTTATTCTCCTAAGGTTGGCATTGAATCAATTGATGATCATATTGATTTTGAGCAGCATGAAATTCCTGAGAATGGGCATACAAACATTGGTACTCCACATGATGTTGGAAATGAACCTAGTGTCGATTGCGAGGAAGCTTATCCTGGAGCAACACAGGATCACTAGATGTCACCTTTCCGGTGGATGACAGTTGTGTTCCAATAAATATTAAAAATATTGCAAGTATTATTAATTAATTGGTTGATTTTTATCATGTAATTGAAAAGCACATATGTCGAAATTATTTTAAATTAATGATCATAATGTTTTTGCAGGAAATAATGTATTCTATAGGAACTTGAATGACAAGGAATTGGAGTTTTTTGGACCCACCATTCGCACAAGGTGGAATAGACAAGATAGAAATTTGAAAGATGAATTGATAAGCCATATGGTAAACTTGTTTGGAAATACATTCAACAAAAAAATGGCTACCCATTTAGCTGGTGAGAGTTTGAAATATACCAGGGCCCAATATAGGAAAATATTGGAAGAAAACATCAAGTATGAGCACCATCCCATGGTTTGAGAGAAAGAGTGGAAGGCACTGATAGATGATGCAAAGGATAATTTTCTAAAAAGAGAAGGAAAAGAACCACGACCTAGTAAAACAAGGTATGACACATATCATATTTTTAGTGAAATATGCTCAATTATTTTATTTTATTTTTTGTTTTAAATAACAATTGTGACATCTAACATATTTCTAAATTTTCATAGGCTGCTCAACACCTCCAAAGCAACAAAGGATAGAATGGAAAAGCATGGGAAACATAAAATGGGAGAGGGTGGCTACAGAAAACTAAGAAAAATAATCGTAAGAATTAAATGATTAATTTTAAAGAATATTTATTTAACAATAGCAAACAAATAATTGTTTTATTACAAGCAATTTTAATGATGTTATGCATTGAAGGGAAATACGTTCAAATCCCCTGCCATTGAGGAAGACCTAAATCTCAGTTTCAAGTTTTGTTTTCAAAGTGTGGTTGAATATCGAAAAAGATTAGGGCAGACACCAATCTCCCCAATTATGCAAATGCAGGTAAATAAAATCAATAAGGCCATCATTTTAGTATACTTGCAAAATCTATTCATGATTGATTATATCACCATTAACTAAATGTTTATGGTTGTTTTAAGAAGGAGAGAAACTGAAGTAGTGAGGGTAGCAGTACTCATGAAAAAATACCATTTGATAGTGAAGAGGGCATGTCGCATGATATTGGGGAGCATACTAGCCATTAGGGTATGTATGATTTATAAATAGAAGTATGTATTATGATTATATATATTTATTTGCTGACATGTACTTATAAAGTTTCTTCTTTCAATGGAAGAGCACGTATTTCATGAGGGTGAACTGCAAGAGGAACAAATGATGCAAGCAATGAAGACACCGATTTTCATGACCAGACAGATAGGTAAAGAGAAATATTGTAATGTTATTCGAAATAATCTAATAGTTCTTTCAATAATATTTTAGCATATCAATATGACCATTTTCATTGTTGCAGCTGATGCCCATTTGAAGCTGCCTCCATGCCCTTCTCATCGATGTACCAAAAGTATGGTACGTGAGGGAATGAAAACACAATCAACACAACTAGGGCAAGGTGCAAGAAACACATTGACATATGAAGATGATGATATCCCACTCGTGGGTTTTAAAACAAAAAACAAAAAAAAATAAAAAAAAAAATTGATTGTATAAATTTATGACTTTTATTTTGATCACTATCGTTATTAATATGAATTAATGTTGATACGACTTGCCTCCTTATGCATGAATGTTTATATTTTTATATGTCTTGATGACTTGCCTACTTATGCATGAATTTTTATATGTTTTCTATGTAAAATAAATCATTTATTGGGTATGGGAAATTGAGATCGATGTGAGGGGGGGAGAGGGGCCATATGATCTTCCACCTTCACGTGGTTGGCCATGTTTAGTAGAGAATAACCTATTCTCGAAACAAAGAGAATCTCATTAAGATATTCCACTTTAGTATTTCTAGATTCTTTTACATCTTTAAATGCCTAATTATTTGCTTATATATCATTTACTCATATAATTTTTTTTTTATCTTTGATGATTTCTGTAGGTCTTGGCGATGGAAATACAAGTCGTGGACAAATACTATCAAGTTGTATGGGAAGATGGACTTGGCGAAAGGACATTGATAAGGTAAGGGTTTTGACGTGTTTTTTATAGTCTAGTTAGCCCATTGGTTTTATTCTATTAGTAATGGTAGGCCTATGGTTTTAGCCCATTTATTTTATTCTATTAAATGGTAGGCCTATGGAAACTCATATGTCTTACCAAGGAAGATATTAATTGAAAAATAAGAAATGTGAAAGTCTTTGCAATTACTCTTGACCCAAGATCAATATTATCCCATGTGAATTCATTACCATGAAGAAATAGCTTTATGCAAATCTCGTTTCACATCTTTAAAGCATCCTCAAACATAACATCTAAATCTAGAGAAAATCTCTCTATGAGAAATAATGAGAAATTAAAATCATGAGCGACGAAATAAAATAACATGACATCAATATCAAAAGGGCTTACATTCTAATTAAAACATGCTTGTTGAATGTAGTTCACATTTCATGACTTTCAAGTAAACAATCGTCATCTCTTCCAACCCTATACAAGGAGAAAAACCCTAACAAACAATCTTCTTTTATTGCATTAGTAATGTATGATCACTTACAAATATTCCACCATGCAATTATAATCTTAACGAGCTTGACAAGATGAATTAGTCCAGACTGTGTGACCTATAACAGACTCATAAACTTGTTGATAAATACGCCTTTTGTATACTAACACTGTGGAAGGATTTGTGTGTTGTCTGAGTGCTAAACTTCTATCTTTTATCGACTGATATAACTATTGATATATATGCTGCTACTCGCAGATTGTATCAACTGATATACGCAGCCTGTGTAAGCTGATATTCACAACTTGTGTATGCTGCAACTCCCAACCTGTATCAGTTGATATTCACACATGTGTAAGTTGCAACTCGCAACCTGTGTATGTTGCAACTCACAGCCTGTATCCATTGATATTCACAGCCTATGTAAGATACAACTCGTAGCCTGTATCAACTGATATTCATAGCCTATGCAAGCTACAACTCGCAGCATGTATCAACTAATATTTGCAGCTTGTGTAAGTTGCAACTCTTAGGCCTGTATAAATTGATATTCACAGCCTATGTATGTTGCAACTCGAAGCTTGTATCAACTGGTATTCCCAACCTATGTAAGCTACAAATCACAGCCTGTATCAGTTGATATTCGTAGCCTGTGTATGTTGCAACCCATAGCTTACATCAACTAATATTCACAGCCTGTGTAAGCTACAACTCGCAGGATGTATCAACTGATATTCATAGCCTGTGCAAACTGCAACTCACAACCTATGTAAGATGCAACTCACAGCGTGTATCAGTTGATATGTAAATTTGATTTTGTGTGTACTGAGTTGTAATATCATAAAGTGTTTTCTCTTATTCTAGGTCTACTTAGACACCCATGCCTTTCTTATTATGTAAGATATCAACTTGATTATGAAAATGATGGTTTTTATCCCCTGGAGCAACAAGGAAGACTGTATCTTCACGAGACTCTTCCAAAACATTTTCAGAAATTTTTCAACAAGGGGGGATAAGCTCTAATGCTTCCTTCCTTCTCCTACTTTTTGTGGGTGGAAAAAACCCCTATGGACTATCACTAAGGGTTCTATAATGCATGCAAAAATAACCGTCTAAAGTCTCCTACTTTTTACTATCATCCTGACATAGACCCCACATTCATGAATAAAACACAAGGAAAAAAAGGATCTGGTAACTCTACCTTGAACTCCACATTTGGTGTCGATCCTTTTGCGTTTAGTTTCTCCTCGATTGCAAGTCTCCTCCCAAAGCCAACCTGCATTCATAAACAGACAAACAAAGAACTACGAACATGAATCTTATATATAAACTAGTGGGTTAGAGGTTCTAATAAAATATAATCAAAATTGAATATTGAACAGCTCATATGGTAGGATGGGAAAATTAATTATTTTTATTAATCTCACAAAAGTAACTTACAATGGTGAGATCGGCCACTGCTCCTCGAATCTGGTCCTGGGCTCCTCTTCAACTGTGCACCAACTGCTTCCACATATGCTTCTCCTCACAAAATGGTTGCCAAATATTGGGGCAAGGGGAATACAAAAAAGGGCAGAGTTTCTTTGCTATTATTTTCTCTCTGTTCCAAATGGGACCCCTACCTCTTATTTTATAGGCTAGAAGAGGGTAGTTATCCGGTTGAGTGATCAGATATGGGTGGTCAAACGGTTTAGGCAATTACCCGAAAATCTGTATTTCGTCTGCAACTTTCTAGTTTTTTTTCTTTTGTCAGTATACGTGTGTTGTAATGGGTTAGCTAGCATATATATGCAGGAAACAGTGGTGTAGGGCACGTATTTCTTCAAAAGGATGGATTTTTAGAAGAGTTGTTCAATGGTGGCTTCAAAAAAATGGCAAGTGAGATGCCCTGATGTCAAGTATGCATGTTTGATGCAAATTAGGGTTATAAATGATTCCCCCCTAATGTGTGAGGTTAGAAGAGAATATGATGGCCAAAATACATTACCAATCATCACCAACGTACAAAGCGAGTGAGCCGAAGGACCAAAGTTTGGGAAGTTCCATCTGCAAAATAACAATTGTCTCACCGAGGTGGGCATACCCATGCTCGTAATGAAATAAAATCATGGCTACCAATCAAATAGACTGCAGATCCATGTCATATAACTATATAAAGTGTAGTCGCGAGCAATACATAGTGGATCTACATCTTGAAATAAAAAAGATATACATGTATAATATCCATTTTCAAGAAGCTAATGATGTCTGATGGCTAGAGATGAGGCCTTCCGAGCTTGAGAAACAGCTTCAAAATCTTCAAAAATCGGGTAGGAGTGTAATATGAGTGTACGACTTCATTACCTAGAGGTCTTTGATGGCTCATTGGGAACAGACTAGAGGATCTTGATGATCAGGCTGAGGGCTTCATTGATTTCGAACAAAGACTTGATTGGGATTTTGGGATGGTTAGGCATGAGTTCAAGAGACAAACTGTAGAAGGGCCGACTCAAGCTTGGTAAAAAATTCCCTTGGACAATAGCACGATAAATGATGAGACTCAGGCAACATGGTATTGACATAAGTTCACAATGTAGGAGGTAACACAAACTCTCCATATATTTGGAAGAATAACCAAGCGGAGGAGGACGCAACTCTATGTAGTGAGAACAACTTCCTAGGGTCATATTAAATCCCAGAGCTTGTCGCACAAACAAAAGGATGTTCTCTGTCCAAGGGAGACTCATTGTGATGACAACAAAAAGAAAATACTTTTCCCTTCCTCTTTTTGGTGTATATTTGATTTTTTTTTTGTCCTTTTCATAATTTTGGAAATCTTTGAAAAAGAATAAAAGAATGATACATTACAAAGGAGGAATGAGTGCCACAGACATACTAGTTCCTAACGCAAGGAACACACTGATGCTCAGAGCAAGGGAACATATGCAGGAAAGGAACACTCAGAAAAAATCCTCCATGGGTCAATGTGTCAAGACGCAGAGGCAAAGTGCTACAAGGATTGCGTAATAAGGCATGCTTCAGATGGTTCATTTGAGAGAAACATGGGGCCGAAATTATGCCAAAGACGCAGGAATGCAAATGTGATTAATAAGACACAATGGTAATGTCATTCGATGTAGATTTAACGAGCCCAAAGAAGGTAAGCTCGACGGTTTTTCATTTTTAGAGAGTCTGAAAAACGTAAAAGGAGACTCTGCTGGGGTACCTTTTTCAAAGGTATTCTAGTCGGTTCGAAAAAGTGGTAAACTAGCACCGAAAATACATCCATTCAAAACCATTTTAATGAGTGTGATAAAGACAAGATCACTCGACAATCTTTTCATTTTTAAGGAGTCTGAAAAGAGATTAAATATGGACTCCATATGAGATGTTATTTTGGACCATTTTAATGAGTGTGAAGGAACAAGGTCACTCGACGATCTTTTCAATTTTAGTGAGTCTGAAAAGAGCTTAAATATAGACTTCATGGGGGTTCCTTTTTCACAATTTTAGTCCCTCAGAACCGAAAAAGGGTTAAAATTATACCCGAGAATAATCTTCTAGAGAACTGAGGCTCCTAAAGTATACCTTTGTTCATACAGTTGACCATCTGGACCAAAAAATGGGTAAAATACCGCTAGACAGTCATGCCTTCAAATTTCAATTTAGTAAGCGTGAAGGGCAACAAGATCGCTCGACAATCTTTTCATGTTTAGAGGGTCTGAAAAGGGCTTAAAAGAAGACCCATTGTGTGTTGGGAGTCCCGAGGGTGAGGTCAAGTGTGATAATGAATCATGAAAATGAGGCTCATACTCGTAATCAAGAAAAACTAATAAGGACTCCCGAGCCTATAGTCATTAGTGATGACATGAACACCAAAAATGAAACCAGGATCTACCTAGGGAATCCATGAAGGGGGAGGCTCTACCACTAAATTATGACACTTCTAAAGCAACAATAATGGTTCCGTGTCACAACTCGGTGGAGTGGATCCTATGGAAAAGTGAAAAAGACAACAAGATACAGAAAATGGAGGTGGAATCCTAACTTAGATGCAACAAGTTGGAAAAATTATTTTTTACCAAAGGACCTTAAAAATGAACCAAATCTCCAAAAAGTTTCCCAATAGCCAAAGTAACACTTATCGTAACAATCCATAAGAAACTCTTGGACCATACTAAACAATTTTCAGGATAGAAAAAATGACAAAGGGGTCCAAAAAATGACAAAAAGGGGCCAAAAAGTCTATAAATAGAAGATGGTAGCTCATTATCACCATTATTAATTGAGAAATTGACTAAGAAGCCAAAAACACCCCTTTGTCAAAAGAGTTGATTCTGGGAGCTTCAGTGGATGAAATGAACTTCCGCTTGGACCAAATAAGTACATACTAGCCCCTTTTGCATTTCAATTAGTTTTTTGTGCATTTATTTTTGTTTTTTTGGGGGGGGCATGACCTTTAAAAAGGTCGATCCTATGTATACACAAGTTGTCCTATGACATCCAACATATGCCAGTGTGCAGAGAAAATAATGCACGCAGGCATATGTGAATGTGTATATTACAACCCACGTGTACCCTCCAACATGTTGAAAAAACTAAAATATGCAAGAGTTAATCCCCCCTGAACTTGTGAATTGCAGGATGTATGTTCACTAGAGAGAGAGGGAGCATGAGGACATTGATATTTTGGTTGGAGAGGACCATGATGCTACCACCACATTGGCTCAATGTGGTTTGTTGAAATTCTTCCAGTGTCCATTCATGCGGGCACAACCCAGGCTGTTGAATGCCTTGGTAGATTACTGACATCCTGACATAGATCCATTCATGATTGAGGGATAGTCATTGAATCCAACGACTGAAGATATCTATTTTCTGACTGGCCTCTCAAGGAGACGGGAACCATTCGACTTTCACACTTTTCCCTCTGGGCCTCACATCACAGAGGAGTTGATTGGAATCCATTGTGAAGCCGACACTGACAAAGTGGGCACTCAGGTGCCGATAAACAAGATTTCAAACCTATCACTGAAAGTGATAATTTTTCTCATTGGGCGGATCACTGGATCCAAATATTTACATTAGGCTTCTTGACCACACATGAATTGTGTGGTTCAGTGCTTAAATGCACAAATTTTCGACTAGAGTACCACCTTACTAGACTGGATGAAGAGGCAACTGACAGAGTGTCATATTTGGAGACACAAAAACTTTGGGTTCGAGACTATTCTTTACTCTTTCTTCTTCGAGAGGTTCCCCAGTCTTAGTCCTAGAGAGATGATATGAGGGCACGAGGCCCCTCTCCTAGCACTATGTAGGTGGGCGACATTGTTGTCGCGACAGGGGGGAGGGAGGACCATTGAGGCTTTTGACGACAAGTTTTTTTCCTAGTGGGCACAACAAATTCCATCCATAGAGGACTACCCCTATGCCAGGATCAACTTTTATAGAGATCCTAACATGCCTGTACCTCCCGGAGAGGAGCAAGGAGAGATGCGTAAGTTTTTTTTTTTGTTTTCAAAGTTATTTAATTTTTATGTTTTTTCATATATATTATCATTTTTTTTTTGTATACCAGAGTATCTGACACGTATGTATCTGTTATGTGCAGATGTGGGGATGGTGCATACAATAGACTTCACGAGGACCAGGTAGTGTCCTCGACCAGAGGCCGGACCATCTGCAGCCGGTGGACTAGAAATAGAAGGGGGACCTCCAGTCGAAGAGGCTGGGAGAGTTTTGAGGCAGGTTGAGTGGAACCTCACCACTCTTACTCATACAATTCCTATGGTGCAGATCGAGGATCTCCCGCCGTCTATGCAGACTCACGTTGTTGGGGTACCACGGACCTGGGTCCATCTCTTTCGACGTTTGGTCAACACCATTGTTCACTATGGCAGGGCCAACAGTCCCCGCCCTTATTTAGGCTAGACTTCTTATGTGTCGAGGGAAGCTTTTGTATATTTTTGAGGGCATAAGTCCCGCGACTCTTACTGGACCTATTTTTGAGGCACTTTCACCCACCCGTGTACTCTGATATTTTGTGATATATATGTGTATTTACATCTTTTTGTGTTTTATGGATTACATTTATTTACAAATGTATTTACATGTGCATGTGTGTGATTTTTCTTACATGTGTGCAATATGCCAATCTAATATATGATCAGCTAGAGTATCTGTAACTTGATTTAATCTCCTAGGAACATGGATATACGTAATGTAATTAAAGCTTCATTCTAAGAGACGTACCCTAAGGAATCGTTGGTGTAGAGTAGGATCGTAAATGCGGTAAACTCCATTTAATTGAGACATAACCAGTTGAGCATCTAAGTAGACTCGGAGGTGAGAGATACCATGTGACAAAGCGTCACGAAGAAAATCTAAGAATGCGTTGTATTTGGAAGCATTGTTTGTGGCGTCACCTCAACAGATACATCCTAAAGATAGAAACTGGCCCTGAGGTGTGAAAATCACCCAAGCTGCGGAAGAAAGCCTCTAAGCATGCTAGATAGCATCGTCCGCGAACCCAATGAACACCTATGATTAAATTGACATATGCCACGGTGAAAAAGATGACATAAAAAATGACACGTCCATAAAACTAAAAAGAAAAAAACTAAAAAAAACAAATGTACAAGAACTATACATATGTACAAGAAGTCACCCAAGGCAACCTACCTACGAGTAATACTTATTGAGGTAGAGTCCATTCCTAGGCTCCGCCAACGAATTTCCCTCAAATTCCACTAGACGATAAGCACCCTTTTTTAGAACCTCTTTCGCGATGAAGGTTCTGAATCACATGGGTTTGAACTTTCTTGCCCCCAGGGGGTCCTTATCTTGGTCATAGACCAGGACAAGGTCGCGTTCAGAGAAAATTCGAGGATGAATAGACCGATCATACTGATACTTGACTTTTTTATTCTGAGCCTCATTAGCCAAGGCTACATCATGATGCTTCTCAAGGTATAATAAACTCTCTTCAAGTGGTGAAGTGTCTGGAAATAACTGTACTGCCAACTTTAGAGATGAGATCTGGCACTCTATACGAAATACTGATTCCAACCCGTAAACGAGTTGAAAAGGTGAGAAACTGGTTGCAGTCTTAATAGACGTTCAATAGGTCCATAATGCCGAGTACAACATCAAATGCCAATTTGACTTGGCCTAATTGATCATTCACTGGAGAATAGTATTAAGAGATTTATTCACAGCTTCCACTTGACCATTCACTTGTGGGTAGTAGGGTGATGAATTTTCTTGCCTCAACCCAAGCTTTGATGTTAACATGGTCATCATTTTGTTCTAAAAGTGACTACCATGGGCAACGACAATCTCTCTCGGGATGCCAAACCTTGCTATTATCTGGTTGAACAAAAAGAGAGTTGCAGTCTCGCCATCATATTTGAACGTTGGCATAGCTTCGACCCACTTTGTGAAGTAGTCTACTGCTATGATGATATAATGATGCCCCCTTGCTGAAGGGGGGTTTCATGTAGTGTAATTAATCCCCCACTTGATGACGGGACCAACGGTAATGACGATAAACATGGGAGCGGGGTGTGCCCTCATCTTCCGAGAGAATATATGACACTGGTGGAACTTCTTGACCGATTCAACACAATATTTGATTAATGTCGGCCAAAATTAACCGACTCCTAGAATCTTTTGGGTTGTTTCCAACCCAGACAAATGACCGCCACATGCTCCGTTGTGGAAATCGTTAAGCATGATTTCTGCTTCTTCATGAGTGAGACATTGGTGAAGGATGCAATCTACACTTCGACGATACAAAGTGTCCTTGAGTATGAGATAGTTCTTGGCTTGATGGTGTATACGATGACGCTCATCATGAGAAGTAGAGGTGGGGCACTTCAAAGTCTGGAGATAGAAAATTACATTTACATACTAGGGGTCCAAAGACACGATAAAAAACATGTCTCTTTTAATAAGAGACTCTTCGGGCATAACATCACTTGACTCGACTGGAAGTTTCGAGAAGGTTCCAGAAAGACCATCGACTTTTTGGATTTCGCCGAAACAAAATCTAAGTCAAATTCCTGGAGGACAGCTATCCATCTACTGATATTTCCACAAATTACTCGTCGTGTCAACACGTACTGAAACAGATTCACAACGACAATGATGATGGTCTTGCGAAACATGATATAATGATGAAACCGTTGGACAGCATGAACTACTTCCAATGCAAGTTTTTCAATGTGGGAATAATTGAGTTCCAGTCCGACCAAGCCTCGACTCAGGTAGTAAATCACATATTCTGAGAGAAAATCATCCTCTTGAACCAAGACCATACCGATGGTCGAATCTGTTGCATCCAAGTACAAAAATAAATCTTTATTATAATTGGGTGGCCAAATTATAGGGGCAGTCGTGAGAGCGCATTTCAATGCTTCAAAAGAGTGTTGAGCAGCTTCATCCCAATGAAAAAGAATGTCCTTCTTTAGTAAACACATAAATCCCTTTGTGATTTCGACATATTTTGCGATGAAACATTGTAAAAAGTTTTCTTTTCCCTTTAAACTCTGAAGCTGAAGGATTGTGAGCGGTGGAGGCAATTGAAATTTTTCTTCAAATTTGAGAGGATTGACCATGATCCCTATTTTCGAAACTATGAAACCTAGCAGACGACCTAACATCACACAAAAACTTCATTTGTTTGTATTTAAGGGAATCCAGTAGTAGCGATATTGCTCAAAGATAAGTCAGAGGTGTGTAGGATGATCAACTCTCTTACAAGATCGTGATGCTAAATCATCAAGGTAGTCTTTGACTATATGTTTGAGATCATGGAAAGCAAAATACATGGTCCGCTGAAAAGTAGCTCCAACATTTTTCAGACCAAAAGGCATCTTCCGATAAGCAAATGTACCCCACAGACAAATAAAAATGGATTTGTGTTTGTCTTTGGGTTTGATCTGTATCTATTTGTATCCTGAAAAACCATCCATGAAAGAAAAATCTTCACAACCTATACATTCATCGACTATCTGGTCAATAAATGGTGTCAGGAAATTATACTTTGGACAAGATTTGTTCAAATCATGGAATTATGTACATACGCGAATCATACCCTACATTTTGTCGACTGGAACGAGATTTGACACCCATTGATTCAAATGGATGCGGTAGATAAAACCTACTTTGAGTAGTTTCTCTACTTCAGCCTTAATAATTGATGCTTTCTTAGGATTGACTAGATGAAGCTTCTTCCAGACCGACTTAGTGTCAGAATAAGTCGTGATTTCATGTTCGATGATTCTTGGATATATGCCTGGCATTTCCTCGTAATACCAGGCAAAAACATCGCGAAATTCTTTAAATAAATCTGTGTATATTTGAATCTCCTCGGGCAAACAATCAGCTCCGACAAGAATATTCTCTATGATGCCAGGGGTTCTAGAGATATCTATAAGTATCGTTTCAACGATGGTTTCCATATTACCCTCGGTGTAAACCATGTGTGTAGACAAAGGATTGATAGGAAAAGACCTATCTCCAGTAGTAGTCAAAGTGAATTCTCCCTCTTCAATTCTTCTTAACTCTGGGAGGAAATAAGATCTATGATGGAGATCATCCCAGGGTCTGTCTAGACTAGTCATTTCTTCAATAATCGCTTCATTCGAAGGCAAGACTAAGTCTAAATAATCAGTATCAACAAGGGAAACTTGAGCCCAAGTAGGATCTAGAATCGAATCTAACTCCTGTGCGGGAGTCGAATCGGGGTTGACAGAAGCTTGCTGGACTATTGAGTACACAAATTTTGCCATGGACAAGGGAATGGCCATACCATGGTGCCCTGTCCCTTCCATCATGGCCGATGGGGAAGGAAGAGTCCATGGATCATTGAAGTAGGTCGTATGAAACGATGAGACTTGAAAAATCCCAACCTTAAGCTACTCTAAAACAAACTTAACATCGCCGGAAGGAGGCAGGTAATTGAAAGTACCCATCAAAGGTGGGCACAAACCAACCCCTATGTTGAGGATGCCAGGTTGAGGGTTATCAATCATCAAGACCATGGCTGCCCCTGATGAAGGGTCAGGACGTGAGAAAGAAAATTGATCAATGGTCACTCTCTAATCCTCATCTGGAAACAACAAGAACTGAAAAAAGGTAGCGACCACTACTTGCATAGCATAGGTCCAACTCCTTCCTAACAAGATATTGTAGTCAAGAGATGCATCGACCACTTCAACCTCGACACACGTGATCTTTCCCCCTAACTGCACGGGAAAAGAGGGGATGATGCCATGTGGTCGGAACGAACGACCGTTAAAAGTGGTAAGAAGAGTTGGTGACGGAGAAAAAATGGGTTAGCCTATGGCTTTCCAACATGCCAACGACATCACGCATGTCGCACACCCTCATCAACCACCATGTAGAAAATGTTCCAGGTAAAATTTTCCATGGTGTAAGACACTATTATCTGAAATGCCACGTGGTAAGGGAGACGAGGTTTTAAGTTGGTCGTATCAAGCATGATCATACCCAGATTACAAGTCTCATCAGATCCTAAGGCGGTTAACATAACCTTTCTCTGGGAAGGGTAGCTCTAGAGGACCTCCAAAGCAGACATCGCACAAGGGGTTTGAGACAAATCCTCCACCATAGAGTAGTTCTGGGTGGACCTTGCATTTGGATTTTGAGAATCTTTCTTGAACGCACCCTTTGGGATGTGTGTCATTGTTTCTCCCAACGTCTTCTCGATCTGGAGAGGAAGATGTGAGTTTTTGGCTTCTTTACTCTTCTCAGAGGTGTTTAACATTCCATAATCATGCGCTCTAGTTGACTGTCCCCATCCATGCTCGGAGAGGCTTGAGTTAAATTTTTCCCATGTTGAAATGGGTTCATTAACACATCAGGTTGCTGCTGCGCCCATAACTTTTTGGGCTCCACGAGCTGAGGGCACTAGTGCGTCGGGTGGTCTTCCATGCATAGGTTACACAACTACTTATACTTCTTCTTTTCTGTGT
>JASDQU010172261.1:42096-56566 GCA_032191745.1 Picea mariana
TTTTATTTGAATTTTGCAGTTATTGTGAATGGGTTCCCGTGTAAGGATGCGATGATGGTTACAGCAGATGACTTCCTGTTGAAGGGCCTAGATAAACCAGGAGATACCAGTAACTTGTTGGGATTTGTTGTAACGCCAGCCTTTGTCATGCAGCTACCAGGCCTGAACACCCTGGGAATCTCTCTGGTTCGGCTTGATTTCGCTACTCCTCTCGGCCTCAATCCCCCTCACACACATCCGCGGGCAACGGAAATCTTGGTGGTCATCGAGGGTACTCTCTTAGTTGGCTTCATCACCACTAACAACACATTGATCTCCACAAAGCTTGAGAAGGGAGACGTGTTTGTGTTCCCGAAAGGTCTCGTGCACTTCCAACAGAACATTGGCTCTGTCAACGCAGTGGCCATCTCTGCACTGAGCAGCCAGAATCCAGGAACTCAGCAGGTTGCGATGGCCTTGTTCGGAGCCTCTCCCCCTGTTGATGCCTCCGTTCTTGCTAAAGCCTTCCAGATCGATGCCAAGCTAGTCCAGCTTCTCCAAAACAAATTCAAATTCTCATGATCTGATCGCCTCATCTCAACCTAGTCGGTCGTTCGGTTGAGTTGAGTTGGTGTTTATATAAATAAATAATACCACGCTGTCGAACTTATTCTCGGCGTGATAGAATGATAGGTAGTCAGTATCTAATATGTATTGTGGTGCATATCCAAATAAATACAAGGTCAATATTGCAAATATGACACTGCATTGAGAAATCTGTGTTGGTTTGGATTATGAAATTTCTCAGTTTTAATCAATTTTCAACAATGTTGACAATTGCTGAGGTGTCGATCGTCACAAATAGAACAACATCGTTGACGACATATAAAATTTAAGATTGAAAAGCAGAGGAAGGACTTTCACTAAATGTTCAGTAACGTAGTCTTCTTTACGATTGGAAAATTTACAAGATTTTGAAAAGAACAAAATAATTCATTCAATTTGGACTGCGTCTTGCCATCTTAGTATATAGATATCTCATTTTGAAAAAATGAAAACTGTAAATCGTTGAATGGAAATCCTATTATCTAATATTAAGGATAAAAAATTATGTAATATGATGATGATGATTAACATCCACTAAGACTAAATTGGTCTATTTGACCTTAAGAGGGTAAGTGATTACTTGCCATTCTTTAGAATTTTGTTTTTTCATTGGAGCATTAAGGGAAACTTTTCAAGATCACCATACTTTTGTTGAGTTAAGAGGTTGGTAAAGTTGGTAGTATCACAAATATTTTGAAAATGAGATCTAATATGGGTATAGGCTTGACAATCTAAGAGAAAGTCTCTTTCATCTTCAACTTTTTTAGAGTCACAAAGGTGACACACTCTTTCATCCCATGGAGTTTAAAGAATTGACCAACACCTAGTTTCACTAAGGAGCTCGTGAGAATTTGTTTTTATCTTAGCAATGCTTATTTTTTTCTTTACACTTGGCAAAACAGATAGATAATTTTGATCTTCTAGATTAGGGTTGATTACATCCTTATAATACCTTAATTTTCTTTTTTCTCGAAGTCTTTATCACACCACATTTTATCCTTAAATTTTAATTTGATGTTTTTTTTAACAGTATCTTTATTCTGCAAAATGACGTATTCCATGATTCCCCAATAGTTTAGCCAAGATCGGGCATCTTTATGTCATCCTCGCTTGAGTCTATGGTGGTTATGACTCGATTTTGAAGCAATTTTAGGAAGCCTTTTTTCTTCCATATTGTTTAAATTGTTCTTATACATTAGGTATCTAGTCATAGCCATGCTCTCAATGGGGGAGAAGTTTAAGTTTGTTTCTAAGAGGAGGATGGGATAGGGCGTATTTCCTTTAATTTTGAGATTATAGGCTACAAAATTCTTTTGTATTTTCTCTATCTTTCTCTAGGATTCACGAGAGATACTATATCCCTAGAATTCACATCCATAAAGAATAACAGGTGTAACAAGAGTCTCAGAGAGGAGTTCATTCTTATCCCAACTCCAAAGATCAGTTGATTTACAATTGTTTTCAAGCCCATAATAAGCTTTCCATCCCCAAATAATCATTTTCTCAATGTTATAATTGCAATTGAGCTTGTGGTGAATATCAATTCCAAGATATTTTTATGAAGTCACTTCCTTCAAGTTGTCATATACGAAGGTATCATAAGGGATCTTATTGGATTTAATAATCATGACCTTAGTCTTATGAGTATTAAGGGTCATACCCATATTGGAGAAAAAATCCTTGAGGATTCTTAGTTGGTTTTCAAGATCATGGGGACTCCTTGCCCTAATAATGATATCATTGGCATAAAGAAGACGATTGATGACTATACCAATTAAAGTAGGGCTGACATACCCTGTTTTTTCCAACCAATCTTCTAACTTGTCAATGTATATGTCAAAAAGGGTAGGAGATAAGGGACAACCTATATAACGATTATGAATGAATATGAAGGATAACAAACTATGTAATATGTAAATTGCATATTAAATCAATGATATGTAAAAAAGTGGAATAACATAAAAATGAGAAAAAAACCAAAAACAAATGAGAATTAAATGAAATAGGAAAAATAGAATACGCTAGGAATGGAAACTGAATTATGTAAATCAATGCAATGCAAAATGTGAAATAAGATAAAAATGTGTGAAATAAGATAAAAATGAGAACAAAAAGAAAAAACAAATGAGAATTAAATCAAATTGGAAAAAGAGAATAGGCTCACTAATGGAAAGTAAATTATGTAAATCAATGCAGTGTAAAAAGTGTAATAAGACAAAAATGAGAAGAAGAAAAAAACAAATGAGAATTAAATGGAATAGGAAAAATAGAATAACTTGAGAAATGGGAAGTGAAGTGTCATGAGTATTGGCCTTCCCCTTACCTCCACTTCTCAGTTTTTCTTCCTTTACATTTATTATCATAGGGCCATTTTACCAAGAGAGGAAGAGGCATAGAGAGCCATGAAAGCATTGTAAGTAGATATTATTTGGATGAAGAAACATAGCCCCATTCGAAACTAGTTTTCCTATTTGGGTTTTTAAGGTAAAAATTATGTCTTAATTGTCATTAATGTTAAAATATTTAAATGCTTAGGAGTTAGTTAAGATAAACTTGGTTGAATGTGTCGCTAGGTAAAATTGTGTTTCTTTATTATGCATTGTAGTAGGAAATCCGACGGTCACAATATGTTACCCACATAGGGTGATCTGGCGGTTCATATTCTCCTCGATCTTAACAGCTACATTGATCCATGGCTTAACACCCAATTGCTCCATGATCTCTATTTAAAGAGCATGGAGGGTCAATTTCCAATGATCGATTTTCAGAAACTCTCTTGTCTTGGGTGAGTGCAAGCTAATGATGGTCTCTTGTGACAGGTTAGTGGCATAATGATAGTCAATATCTAATATGGTCTGCATGATAGAATGATAGTCAGTATCTAATATGTATTGTGGTGCATATCCAAATAAATAAAAGGTCAATATTGCAAATATGACAGTGCATTTGTGACAGGAGAAATTTGTGTTGGTTTGGATTATGAAATTTCTCAGTGTTAATCAATTTTCAACAATGTTGGCAATCATTGAGGTATCGATCGTCACAAATAGAACAACATCGTTGATGACATATAAAATTTAAGATTGAAAAGCAGAGGAAACACCTTCACTAAATGTTCAGTAACGTAGACTTCTTTACGATTAGACTAATTAATTAATTAGTATTAATTAATCAATACTAATTAATTATGGCAAGACTATAAGAACTCTGATACCAATTGAAGATATAGAATACAAAAAGATCAAGACGAGAAGTTTGGTGGAAAAGGCCTCAAGGCATAATCTCACAACATTGTATGCATTGTAATGATACAATTATATAATACAATAATGAAACCACCTCAATTGCTCTCACATCGACACTTCATTGGGAGATAAAGTAGGAGGAGGTAAAGTAGGAATCTAGAAGATACAAACTATATCCTTAAATGTGAAATACATTGAGTGGTTCTATCACTTCATGATTGTATATGAGTAAGATGCTAATAGACAAGAGTAACTAAATTGATTGTGCATTAATTTATCAACATAATGTCAGATTTCTTGTGAGATGTCGTGCACTGTATGTGCAGGCTCCCGGTTCCTGATTTACTATTTGTTTTGTATATGCGTCTACAATAAAAAAATTTCATTGCTAACTAAGAAAGGAGATGACATTGCAGAAAAGAAAATGTATTTTCAATAATTAAAATAACATGCACAACAAAAAGGAAATGGAAAAATATACTTGTAGAAATGTGAAATACAAGAATTAAAATAAAACTTAACAAAAATGAAATGAATTGAAATGCATCTATTCTAGTCCTACTCTAATGGGTCATGTATCTCTCCTTATGCAAAGAAAGGGGGCCTTATTTCATGCATATGAAGGTGATCTCCATGCCCTCCTTAAATTGTAAATTACACTAAGATAAAATAAAAAGTAATTAAAATAAGTTATATTAAACTAAAAATAAAGAATAATTGAAATGGAAATGAGAAAGAACTTTATTACTATCAAGAGTGTCTTCAATATGCTCTCCAATCTCCAATTTGATTTCCTTCTACAATTCCAAACTTTAACCATGTTGATGTTTTGTAGCTTTGGGAGGTATTCCCACTAGGGGCCTTGGTGTCAGGCATGTGGGAATCTTCGTTGGCACCGGATTACAATATCATTTTAGTGAAAATGCCCTTGGGATGAAGCTAGGGCTTCATGACCTTGATGGTCGGATTGTGTTGGGGCTTCACACTCACAAGGAACCAAATATATTGATGGGGCTTAAATCCCTTGACTCAACAGTAGGAACCAAACCCACCACCGAGGCCCAATTAGACTCTACAACGTTTAAGATGAAATGGTTCTCCAGATCTTGTGATCCGACCAATTTATCGATGGGCTTTGTGTTTTCTTGTGAAGGCTCTTCCTTCAATTAGGACTGTTCTTTTATGTATTTTCTCTTGGGTGGGGCTGGTATGAGAGATTCAAGCCAGTATAAACCAACTTGACAAGTAATAGGATTGATTTTTAACTACTGGGAAGAGGCTGAGCTTGGGATAACCCGCTGCTCAAACATGCAGATAGTGATTCTATGCCAAAGGGCCTAGTACTATTACATTAACCAAATGAGCATCCAATTACTGTCTGAGAAAACTAATTAACAAAAAGAAAACACATATGTAATCAGGGTCATGGTAAGAAAAATAATTCATCTACCATAACATTCATCACATAATAACTCAACGATTTATCTTCATCATTTAAGCAAAGAACATCAAATCAATGCACCAGATAACTTGACAACAAAATTAATTTCTCTTACTCATTTACTGCATCATTCATGGAGTAGGATAAGAAGTAGTTCTTCTCCAAGTCCAATCACATACATCTGATGAAAATAGCTTGTCTTTGGTCCAGAAGGACTTCTCAATTCATAGCAGTCTCAAAATAATTCTTAACAACAAAAAATAAAGAGTTCTTACAACAACCATCGACCCTGACTAATTGGTCGATGTCCTTATTTATAATATAAAATTCAACCGAAATTAACGTCTAAGTACAGTTTGAACCAAACACAAATCGCCACGTGGCATGATCATCCAACAATTTCTTTAACAGTCCATCCGAGATATTTCTTGAAAAGGATGACTTCTTTCATATTCAGACCAACTGATAAACAAATTTTCACAAGTTTGAGCCCATGGGAATCTGTGTTGTTCCATCGGGGTAGCATATGCTCCTCTGATATCCACTGTATGCGCTTGATACTTTACTAAATTGGAGTTCATCTATTATAGAATGGTTCGAGCTCTGATCGGGTGTTCCGTGAATTGTTGCACTTGCCCTGGCCTTGCATCGGTTATCTTTGCGCACTTTTCGGCCCATGGCGAGTCTTGTTCGACATGCACCTTGAACACATCACTCAGGTTGATAAATTCATCGGGGGTGCCGAACTCGGGGAGACTGACATCCTTCATTACTTTATTAATTTTACCCCAGTGTTTCTGGCACTCGGCCCATTGGTCTTGGATTTCTCAGTGTGGGTCCCGGGACATCTTAGCCCAGTACTTGGCAGATCTCTCCATGCGTTCGAGACTAATTTTCCCTACCAACTCTGGTATTTGTTGATCATCCCATGTGAGGTTGTTTCCTAGGCTCCCAACGGTGTATATTTGTTCAAGAGTGAGCTCTCGAACTTCCTCACTTTGCCTTGTAGATCTAACCTCTACTTGTCGCTCATCGAGGATTTGAATATTGGGCAGAATAGAGGTGTCAGGTATAGACTCGTTACTTGCTCGTATCCGTAGAACTACTAATTTCTTTTTGTGGAGGTTCGTCACTCGGACCTGCTTCTGGTTCCTGTTCGTTGAACTATCTTGTGTCGAGGCCACCTTTGGCTTCTATTTTCTTTTGTGAGACCTCCTTGTATTGAACCTCGGGCTTAGGGGAAGAGGTTTTCTCGTGACCTTTTTCCTCTTGGACGCGCATTGGGGTGCCATGAGCGGGATCCGAACTCTCGTCGTCGCTGTATATATGTATAAGTGTGCTCAAGGGATTGGGTGGTTGTGTTTCTATCGAAACCCGACCTATCTTTGGTTGAGTTGTCCCTCCTTTTGAGGGATTGATCAATGATGTTGTGGATTCAGGGTTGCCTAACCCATTGGTGTTATCGAGCACTGTGGAACCGATATTGCTGACTCTGTCGAGACGCTTCAGAAGGTAGTTGAAATCGCAGGTATTATGATAAGCTACGGGTCATCTTGCATTTGCTTCATTAGCAGCTGGCTTTGCTGGTACAAGAGTTCCCCCATACCTTTTGTAACTTGCATTTCAGGGGAATCCCTCACTCGTACCAGGGATTCCTGAAAAACTCTCGGCGCTTCAACGTATTCTTGGGGATTGCCTATTTCTTCACCCGATTCAGATGCTACCACTCCTTCCCGGGTCCTGAGAATTTCTTGAGCTGTCTACTCCAAAGTCGTCGCTTTCTCCTCCCAACTCATAGCTTTAAACTTGTTTCCTTTAGGATCAACTCTCCTGGCTGCCACCTCATTCCAGTCTTGAGCGTTTTCAGTGAAAATGTCATCTTCGAACTGGTCATGGGCATAAGGCAAAAAATATGATACCTATGATGTGTGCTGTAGGACAAGGCCCTTGGGATCATGTTTGCGAAATTGACCATTTTGGAATCGAAATTCTAATTGACCTAGCCCGAGTTGCTTAGCATGCGCGATGTCTTTGACCATGCAGAAGCCAATATGAAACCCATATGGTATGAAGTCCCTCTTCTTTTCTTTTACTAAAGTTGCATTGTATCCTTACAGGATGGTCTAATAACAAATCTCCACTAACACTAGTTGGTCGGGAACATAAATGGGTAGTAAGTGGGGTGCCCCTGTGGCACCGAAAACCCTGATGTAGGTTTCTCGCTCATCTAAATACCAGTGACCAACATTGGCTATACCCTTCTTTGCTTCATCTGACAGCCTAGGGCATTCTTTCCTGAATAGCAAGAAATAAATGCATGCAATAAACTCATCACAGATAACAACATAGGACTTTTTGTATCTTTTGTCCCATAAGATGCTGAAATATACATGGACCGGGAGCTCCGAAGAGTGCCAATTCAAGTTCATCCCAAAGAAAGCGTTCCTGGCACAGATGATGTCTAACAGATATGAAGCCATGTAGAAGGTGGGAGTGTCTCCTTCCTTTGGCACCTGAGCTTGCCTTATGTAGGTGCTCAGCTGTTTGGAGATGATGGCACCCCAATTGAAGCTCATGCCTGAAATGGTGACTGTAAAATCTAGAGGCATCCAAGCCTCTGAGAACTGGGAGCAATCTTTCTCCCCATGCAACTTGCATAGTAGATCCATGAGATATATGTATGGTTCTTTGAGATTGATCGTCGGGTACCAGATGACAGTCCAGTTCGTGAATTTTTTGTCTTCTCTCCACCATGATGCCATGATTTTGTTGGTATCGTGCAATGCATAGAAGCTTAGAACGAAATCAGTGCTCAACTTTAGCTCAAAATCCCTGAGCTTGTAGTAACCCTGAACCTCTGGTGGCAGGAAGACCCCGACGCATTCATCGTTATCATCGTTAATCAAACATTTTTGTGCATTAGCATGGTCAATAAGCCACTTCAGGAGCTCAATGCAAGGAAATACCGGAGACCGACTTGCCACCATGTGCAGATAATCCTTGTGAATATTTGGGAGGACCTCATCATCGATATTCCTTTTATCAGGATCGTTGTGTGGGGTATATTCGAGGGGTTCTTCCTTTTTGATTTTCTTGAACACTTCTTCTCAACGAGGAAACGCTGTCTTGGCTCCAATACTTGCCTCTCTGTCTTCGAAAGTTGGGGGTTGGACAAAGGCCTCCTTGGTGATCGTCTTAATGACGGGCACCAGCTTGGAAGCGAACTCTAATTGTCTTGCAACTGCTGGGGAAAATCCCTCTACTACTTTTGATTCTTGCAGTTTTGGGGCTCTCGATGATTTCCTGGTGGAGGGCTTCTTCGAAGGCATTGTCCCTACAATTAAAAATTCCCCCCTTTAAACACATATACAGAGTAGGGTTGGGTGAGGATATATAAAAATGGAACGTCAGAACACCATTAGAGGATACATACCTGAAATGCTTGCTAAGATAATTGTTTAATACTCACTGAACTTTGGACGTTTCCTCCGGACTGTTAGCTTCGCTCTTCTGTTTGTTCTGAATTTTTTGCTGCGCAGAATAGGATCATACACAATGACTCGAACATGATATAACTGGAGAGGTACTACCAGTCATATCAATTAGTTAATATGAGTAATGAATGCAGATTCAAAATAAACTACTATCAGATTTCTGTAGATAAATCTTAACTGGTCGACGATGGAGGCGCGGAGGAAGATGCATTGTATCATCGGGTTTAACGGTTCCTTTTGATCCACACATGAATTAGTAACTAATGCACGATCCATGAATTAACTACTAGCTTTGAATGTGGCGTACCTGACACATTTAGGGGTTAAACGTCTCGTCATGTCACATCACTTCGGCGTATAGATCAGGGATTGGCTACTATCTGAGTGTATACTTATATTGATATCCTCTTGATAAAACTTCTGACGTCGATGACATCGTGGTTGGTGATTGGGGAAAGTTTAGGTACGCAACTTCTCAGCGGGTCCTCATCTTCATGAGCCTTCATCGTTGAAAACTTTTCAGGCGTCGATGGTCGACAATGTCACTCCTCTTTTTGCGCAACGCTTACTATTACACCTGATCGTTGAAGCCGAATGGATCAGTCTTCAGCAAGATCCTTCCTGCGGCTTATTCATAGAAAAGAAACGTTTTCATCTGCTGATGCCGATGAAGGTCGACACTCGGCTACTTTGACTTCTCAAACGGTTTTCGCCACCTTTAAATTTTACCGATGCCGAACTTCTTAAGCGCGTCGGGGAAAATTGTAGGTCGTCGATTCCTTGAGTAGTCGTTAAGTCCCTTTTAGAATTAATATGACTCTTTGTTTTATGTTCAAGAAATATTTAATTAATTCAATCATAAAACATATAAGGTAAACGAAGGTATCAGTTTCATACTGACATGAAAACAGTCAATGCAAAAGATCGAGTGGTACCCAAAAAAAGAAATGGTCACAGACTTTTTTAGGGTGTGTTGAGTGCTCAACAAATGGCGATTCACTGGGTGAATGCAGAATATTTGTTCCTCTTTCATTTCCCTTAAGGTATTACCGAATCACAAAGTAGATATCTATGACATTTCTTTTATTCGTATTAACTGAGTTTTTTTTTTTTTTCCATAATTTATTATTGGAAGTATTGTTTTAGGGCTTGGCCATTCACTGGGAGGGCATGAGGTTCCCCCCTCAGATTCTGCAACCGGTAAGTGCCTGCCCCAATCTTCTCAACCACCTGGAAAGGTCCAAGCCACAGGTTCTGAAACTTAGAATGTTTCCCTTTCGATTCATTTGCTTTGTCCCACTTCAGGACTAAGTGTCCTACCTCAAAGTTCTTTTCTTTAGCCTTATGCTTATCGAATCACCATTTTACTATCTGTTGGTGAGCTAGGAATTTTGACTTAGCCTTATCTCTCTCTTCTTCAAGCATGAGTAGAGTATTGATTCTTTGTTGCATGGCCGATGAGGGTTACTCGTTGGAATCTTGGGTCAATTGAAGAGATGGCAGATAGAGCCCGTTTGGGAGGATGGCTTCTTGCCCGTAGACCAAAAAATATGGGGAATTTCCTATGGCTTCTTTGGGTGTGACCTTATCGGCCCATAGGAAATTATGAAGTTGATTATGCCAATTTCTTTGGTTACCTGTAACTTTCTTCTTTAATATCCTCACCAGGTTTTTATTAGTTCATTTTGCCACACCATTGACTTGAGGGTAGTAATTTGCAGAGTACTTGATTATGATTCCTTTGTCGAGAGAAAACTCGGTCAATAGGGTAGAGGAGAAGTAAGATGCATTATCAAAGACCAGAATAGAGGGGACACCAAACCTTGTGATCAGTTGTTGTTCTATAAATTGGATTACTACCTTCTCATTTACATGAGTCAGAGGGATGGCCTCTGCCCATTTTGTGAAATAGTCTGTGGCAGTAAGAATGTACTTGTGCAGTTTTGAAGAGGTAGGCATAATTTATCCTATGATATCCAACCCCGACTGCTCAAAAGGCCCCGAGGCAATCACAGGATGAAGTGGGACTACTGCCCTTTTCTCCTTTCCAACGCTTATTTGACAAGTCTTACCGTTTCTAGCGTAAGTATGAGCGCCCTTGAACAAGGTGGGCCAGTAATAGACGACTCTTGAATATTTAGTACTTTCCTCCAATGGGGCCGTCATGGAGTTCCTTTAGCACTTTGTCAATGTCTTCTCGTTCGAGACATATCAATAGTACCCCATCATAGTTGATCCGGAAGAGCACCAAATTTATAAGGTGATACTATGCAGATTTTAATCTCAGGGCTCTCATTTCCCTAGGGTTGAGGTTATCGGGACAAGTCCTATGATGTAGAAGATAAGTTAAATCCTTGTACCAGAAGCCTTGTCCCGGGGAGATGTATGCTACTTCGCCACACCATAGTTCTATTTAGTTTTCCCACCCAGAATGTTCAATTGCTCGATCCTGGGCTTCGACTTCGAGCTTGCACAAACCTTGTCCTTTTACTAGTTTGGCAGTTTTTATATCTAGATCAAATTCCTGGACTAGTGCCATCCAATTCCCTCTTCTTTCCCCCATTTCTTGTTGGGTAAAGAGGGATTAGACCGCAGGGTGTGGCACAATCATCTTAGTTTGATTCTTGAGGATGTAAGACCTAAAACGCTTTATGACCTTATAGACCGTGTAGGCATGTTTGTCTATGGAAGGATAATTGAGCTCAACTCCTTGAATATTGGTACTCATAAATGACACTGGGGCTTCGTTGTTGTCATCATCCTTCTGAGTCAAAACCACAACTAGTGATTGGTCGGAGGTGAAAGTATAAAGGTTAAAGTCTCTATTGAAATTGGGACTTCGTAACACTAGAGCCCGGGATATGGCAGCTTTGATATTGTTGAAAGCATCTTTTCGTTCATCATCCCACTTAAATTCGACATCCTTGCGAATCATCTTTTGTAAGGGTTTGATAATTTTGACGAAGTCGGGAGTGAATTTCCTCACAAAATTGATTTGCCCGAAAAAGGACTGCATAGCTTTGTTGTTATGGGGTAGAGGAAGTTGAGCTATGGCCTTAATCCTTTCGGGATCTATGCGAATCCCGACTTGAGATATAACGTGACCTAAAAGCTTACCTTCCTCGACACCAAAGATAGTTTTCTTAGGGTTCATAGATATACCATATTTCTGACACCTTTCGAAAATCTGAGTTAAGTGTGGGATGTGTTCTTCTCTATTCTTCGAATAGACTGTTACGTCATCTAAATATAGTACCACACACTTATTGATAAGTCACGGAAAGGCCACGTCCATGGCCCTTTGGAAGGTTTCTCTTGCGTTGATTAGCCCGAAAGGCATGTGTTTATAAGAAAAGGTTCCCCATTTGGTTCGGAAAGTGGTTTTCAAACAGTATTCCTCTGAAACCAACACTTGGTTGTAGCCTACGAAATTGTCTAGTAGAGAGAAAATCTCCAAGCCCGACACGGTTTGCAAGAGTTGTTCCATTGGTGGGACTAGATAATTGTCCTTTTCTGAAGCTCTGTTGAGGTTTCAAAAATCTACGCATAGTTTGATTTCTCCTGACTTTTTCCTTACCGGAACAAGATTTTCCACCCAGGCGGAATGCCTAACCTGGAAAATTATATTCACATCTAGAAGCTTCCTTAATTCCTGATACATGAGAGGTTCTAGGGATGGGTGATGCTTTCAGAGCTTTTGTTGAAAAGGTTTCACTTCAGGTTTCAACGGGATGGTATGTTGAATAATGTAGGTATTATATGTTTTCAAATCCTTATAGGACCACGCGAAAACATCCCGGTGTTGTCTAAATAATCTGAGGTAGGCTCTCCTCTCTTCCTTAGATATAGTTTTGTTGAGATTCACATGCTTTGGGTTTTCTGGGGTTCCAAGATTTACTGTATCATGGAGGGGACAAGAGCTACCAGTCTTTGTGTTTTTAGGTCCTTTGAATCGTTCCTTTAGATCAAATAGGTTCTCTAAATTAGCTATCCCCTTCAGGATTGTGTGAGCCTTTGATTTATCCATATGTTGTCCTGTCCAGGGATCAATTTTTGTTGATTTCTCTTGGAACTCTTCATCGTCAATAACGATATCTTTGAAGTTGTCTTGGTTGGTTAAGAAGCTTATGATCTGTTCATCTCCCTCAAAGACTTTCCAACTAGAAATGTTATTAGGTACTGATGTTTTGTAGAGCAGCTCTAAAGTGAATCGGGAGGCTTCATAATATTCTAAAGGTGACAATCTAGAAGCAGCTGTGGCCAAGGAGTCAACAAGAATATTCTTTTCTCTGGGAATTGCAGTGATATTGAAAGCCTCAAAGTGCTCTACTAGCCTATGCACCTCCTGTTGGTAGTTCTTAAGATGAGGTGAATTGCAATGTATACTATTTCTCACTTGTCTAATAATGATTTCAGAGTCTCCAAAAACTTTCAATTCCTTGACATACAAATCTATGGATTTCTTTAACCCTTGTACTAGAGCTTCATACTCGATAGTGTTATTGGTACACTCGAATTCTAGCCTACATGACAAGAAATGACATTTACCCTTCTGATCGATGAGGATGCACCCTGCTCCCAACCCTTCTTGTGATTTAGATCCATCAAAATAGAGGGTCCAAGTTTGCGAATGACAATCGCTCCTTTCTCTTCCATCACCAATGTTTTGTTCTCTGATATTTTCTTTCACAAGTCCTAGCACGGGGTTTTGGTAGAAGAGAGAGTCTTTTGTTGGCATCGACTATTCCTCCTGAAAAATCATTTTGGATTTTTGGGTAAGAAGGAAATTGGACATGAGAGGAGCAAAGTTACCGAAGTGAGAATCACAAGAATAATGGCCCAATATGGGGAAACCAATAGATGTTGGTTCGTTTGGGGTTTCTAGATCAGTGATTGTATGCTTCAGATATCTCTCCCTATCGTTTCTGGTCATGTTCTTGTATCCCTTCAGTGGTAGCCAAAGGTGTGCCCAGTCTGTACTGAAATATCTGTTTAGATCTTCAGACCAATCTCGGCTCAACAATAGCCCATATGCCTCAGGGATATCCACCACAATGATGTCAATCACCTGCATGAAATTAGGATGTGTCGCTATCCTGATCATCACCTCTTTGAGTTCTCCCATGACCTTAACCTGGGTTCTGCCTAGTTGTATGACATGCTTATCACTCTTGAGAGGGACAACACCTAATTTATTACAAACGACCAAGGGCATTACATTAGAAGATGCCTCGAAATCCACCAAACAATTGTGAAGATTCCTTTTGAAAACTTCAAATGTCAAAAGAAAAGGTGGCACAAAAGGCTTCTCCTTCCTACCTTCCGAGTAGGTATTTACGGTTGGTTTTCTTTCCAGATTTGTTGGGGATAAATTCTTCTTCTAACCATTGCCTGTGGTCGGGTCTTCTACCGAGCTCAGAGCTTGCAACATAAAGTCTTTTTGCTGAGGAATCCTACATATGTCCATAACTGATATATTATCTTTTAGCTTCTTCAAATATTTGACTACGTTGTAATCCAGTTTGGGAGATTCCTAGGTATGGATGCTTATAGTATTTTTACTGGGAGCGAAAGGTATTTTTGGGCGATTGGGAGTCAACTTACTTTGCGAGGCCCCGATGGCATTGGTATCTTTTGAGCCGGGTTGATCCTTACTATGTGTCTGTATTACCGAAACTTATATGGGTTGTTATCGAGACTCAAAT
>JASDQU010172263.1:2291-13000 GCA_032191745.1 Picea mariana
GTCAACATGTGTCATCAACACAATTTATAGAGAATCTATTGTTTTATGCTCTAAAGTGTTGAAAACAATCATCTTCTATAATATATTTCTATGTTTTGGTAGGGC
Source organism: Picea mariana (assembly GCA_032191745.1). Classification (NCBI taxonomy): domain Eukaryota; kingdom Viridiplantae; phylum Streptophyta; class Pinopsida; order Pinales; family Pinaceae; genus Picea; species Picea mariana. Next base: position 2,397 of record JASDQU010172263.1, read on the forward strand.
TAGATTTTTTTCGATCTGCGGTTGGGGGAAACCCTAGAAACATAATCTCGGTCCCAAGAGCAGGGTTTCGAGTTCAATTTTTGTGTGGATGGGGTTTTGTTTCTGATCTGGTGACCGAGCTCTCATATCTGGGCACGGATCTGGAAAATGTATCTATGGTGTGGCTTTGGTTGGTGACGCGAGTGGTTTTTTTTGCGTGTTTTCCTTCTTGTGGCGGGTTGGAGGTGTTGTTGCATGCTCATATCTGGAGTTTGTGTGCTCAGATCTGGTGCCTCCTCACTCGTTCTTGGTGGGATTTAGTCTGTTGCAAAGCAACTCATGTTATTTATGGTCACTCGCATATATGATCCTATGGATGGTGTGTTTGATGTTGGTCGTGGTTTCCTTAAGTTCTTTGCGGTTTTTGATGTCGTCCAAGTTGTGGCCGGAGTTATTTGCCCAGATATGGGGTTTGTGTACCCTGATCTAGTGCTCTTGCGTTCAGATTTGGTGTTCTCATGCCCGACCTACAAGATTTTGATCTCTGGTATGCTCTGATTGGGGTCATTATGGAGGGTCTCGGTGACTCTCTCTTCCTCATATCAGATAGGGGGTTTGGCCAGAACTTTGAGGTAAATTATAAGGGCGTGCAGTGTTGATGCGAAGACACTTTGAGGTCCTTTTTGAGGGCATGCAACTTTTTGGTTACTCTTTTTATGGTGTTTGTAGGATGGGGTTTACTTTGGTACCATTGTTATCTGGTTATGTTGATGTGAGAGCTTCATACCGCTTTGACCTGGTCCTTTCGGCCTCCGAGGTTTTCTTTGGGATTGCTTTCCCGACGTGTTTTTCATGGCAGGGTTTCTTGTACTTCAATGGCTATTTTATGACTTATTTTGGGTTGTTCCCATCTCATTTGATTGTATGTTTCTTTGTGGTTTATTATCCAGCTTCAGGGCCCCTTCGTGCTTCTATTTTCTGATCACTTTACTCATGGTTGGGTCGTGCTTAAGACACCTACAAAATGTAATTTGGTTCTCTATGGATGAATAAAATTACACTTTTTTTTCGAGAAAAATATGTGTGTGTGTGTGTGTGTGTGTGTGTGTGTGTGTTTTACATTTTGAAGAGAACATTTTTTTGCACACTAAGTCTATTATTAATATATCAATATATTTTGATGGAAAAAAAAATCAGGATGTGTTTGGGAAAAAAATAATTCAAAAATAAAAACTTTGCTCGCTTTCAAGTAATTTATAAATGGTTTAGTTTATGGAGCACATTGTTGTGATTACAACAATAGGGTTGTAGTTAACTTTGTTGGTGTTTGGAACAACAATACGGTGGTTATGGTTATCAAACACCAATTAATAAAAACGAATAATAAAAATGAGAGAGGTAATTTATATTCTTACTTGTTTGGTGTGTTTAAACTTTTAAAATACCATTTAGTTGATTATATATCATGTTGCAAATGCAATTACAATATGGTGTTATGGTTATCAAACATCGAGTAATAAAAACGAATAATAAAAATGAGAGAGGTAATTTATATTCTTACTTATTTGGTGTGTTTAAACTTTTAAAATACCATTTAGTTGATTATATATCATGTTGCAAATGCAATCAGAGGTTTAACCATAACAATTTTAACACTTGAAATAAAGGATATGGGTGATTTCTTAACGCATGTTGTTTAAACTTTTAAAATACCATTTAGTTGATTATATATCATGTTGCAAATGCAATTAGAGGTTTAACCATAACAATTTTAACACTTGAAATAAAGGATATTTGTGATTTCTTAACGCATGTTTAGAAAACATTGTACTTGGAAAGTAAATGCAAAGTGGAGTAGATGAGGATGACCAAGTTAAGTATGATTCAAGAAAACAAGTGGTTTTGGTGTATATCAAGATCTTAGTAATTAATGAGATGTTGATTGAAGTGCAAAGTGCAATGGTGATAATACTTTTAGGATTAGGAGCTATTTGAAAAGCATGCACTAAATACTAGATAAAATTAGAACTTTCTTCTTAATGAATTTTTTCCTTTCAAAAAGATGGAGGAATATGATTCTCTTTGAGTTCACTTATTAAAATAAAAAATATTAAGAATTAGTTGAAAGAAAATTATATAAAAGTTAAAGAAGAAGATATTGTGATAATTATGTTAGATATTGTGATAATTATGTTTAAAAGTATATTGCCTTAGTATGGAAATTGTGTTGAGACCTTGAATATGACTTCCTAATATGTTGAAATGAGATTTGAGCAATAAAATTTTGCACAAGTATAGGTGGAAGAAGCATTTTTTAGTAGTAGTGAATGGAGAATCAAAGATGGCCTTGAAACCATGAATCAAGGGCAAAGGAAATGATAAATTATGGGCATGAAGATGGCTCTAAGTGTGTTGATTTAGATACTCAAAAACATGGAAATTGTAAAAAACGTTTTTACTGTGGCAAGTTAGGACAACATGCCAAATTTTGCAAGAAATGATTAGGATAGAAAACAAAACAAACAACCTTCTTCCACTTTAAGTTTAACAACATTGGATTATTTGGGTAGGAAGGAGTATGTTATGTAACTCTTGAATATTCTAATAAATTAATAGCTCGTTATTTGTTAAGTCATGATTACATCACTTTATTAAACTCTTGCCTATGCATTTATTATGATTTTATTACATGTCTAAAGTACACCTTGTTCTAATTAAGACCACTATATCTAACATCAATAAAATTCATGTTGCTTCGTTCTTATGCTTGTTATCTCGCTCTATTGCTAATTATACTAAGGCTTTAAAGGTGGAGTACATGGCCTAGTTCTCAACTCCTAGTTGTGTGGTTGAATAACATGTATGGTGTATGTAATCCATGTCTCCTTGGCAAGTATTTACGAGTGCGACTTATTTTCATACAATTTGAGTACATCACATTCATTCATGTCCCTAGGAGTCATAATGCTTATCAATTATGTGAGGAAAAATACAACAAAGTGCCTCCTTCCTCTCTGTGTTCATCTACATTGGCTTGTTAATGTGGGTAGGAAGTAGTATGTTACATGACTCTTGTATACATAATCAACTGCTAACTCAATATGTATCAAGTCATGATTACATCACTTTATTAAACTCTACCTATGTCCTTTTTAATGATTTTATTACATGTCTAAATTATGTTTTGGTCTAATTAAGACCATTATGACCATTATATTTAAAATTAACAAATTTACTTGTTGGTTCATTCATATTATTGTGATCTTGTTTTATTCACAATTCCAAAAGGGATTTACAGGAAAAACACATAGCATATAAAGCTTCTTGTTGCGTAGTTGAAAAACACTTATGTTATATGTAGTACTTGTCTCCCTTGAAATGATTTACGAGTGTGACTTCTTTCTAGATAATTGGAGTACATCATGTTCATTCATGTCCTTAGGAGTCATAATACTTATGTTGATCATTTGGAAAATCAAATTTTATATTGGAAATTTACACATTATATGCTTGGGATATTAGATACAAATAAATAAAAGTATAATTCTTTACCCAACCATTCATCAAAAAATAAAACATGCATAACATACACAAGCCAAAATTATAGTTTGTGTAGTAATTTGTTTAAATCCAAAGATATAACACGTGATGGTAAAAAACGAGGGGCATTATTCCCTTTATGTGCATATCCAAATCAATCCATACGTGGGGATAAAATGGCTATCTGCACTCCTCCCTCATCACCTCCATGACCTACATGACTCTTGACTACATCTCCATGTCTTGGGATGGATAACTCTCTCTCCTAGGGAACTTGACACACCATCACAACCTGTCTCATTGAGGTCCTACACTCTAGTGGGACCCTCATGCATGCCTCCGGTACATTGTCGTACATGGTATTCATATTGGTTTGTTGAATGTCCTCCACTAGTGACTCCATCTTTCATTATAGATGATATATGATCATTGTAAGGTATCCATCCTATATAACCCTCTACGCAACTAGTCCTAGTTAAAAATCCACCTTAGTAGGTTATTGCAACCCACCAACTGGTGGTGGTGGCCTCCTAGATCCAATATTTGTCAATCACATTACTTTAATAAATACTGTTAAGATGTACAAAAATCCAAAAAAAAAACTTGTTTATCCATCCCATCATGGGGATAACCATTAGAAACCATTATATGCTTCTCCATGCATCAAAGAATCCCCAGTTATAAACTCAACCAATGTCTTTACTATCAGCATGGTTCATCATCTCTTACCATTGTGTCATGCAAGGCTCTCACTGACACATGTGGTTAGATCGATGCAACATGCTCAACAAAAAGGAGAATATGAGGCTCTTGAATCCAAACTCACCATGTCTCATTCTCCTGCGTGTCCTTAACTAAGTCATATCATCATCAAGACCCTCTATCGTATATAATTGTAATGTACCTTGGGAGGTAACCAAGTTGAATACTTTATGTAATATGGCCATAAATCATGGAATAAGGCCCACTTGGTAGTTGATAGGTAATAAACATGCCCACTAGGTAGTTAAAGAAAATGATTATAATAATGAGGAGTAGTTGGCATCAACCCCTAGGAATACTCATGGGAAAGTACAAATACACTTGAGTATCATTGTATTGAGGGGATTGGATGTTGAGTATTGTATTGTAGTAAGCATGGCTTGTGGAGTGATTCCTTCCACAAGGAGTATTTTATTTTGTTACCCTACCTTAAGGGTTCTCTTTGTATTCTTGTTTTGTCTTTTATTTACTAAGGATCAATACAACAATTATGTTTACCATCCTATCACCTTTGTACGAAAATTTTGTTGAGGACTTGAATATAACTTGTTAATATGTTGATATGATATTTGAGCAACAAAATTTTGTAAGAGGATAGGTGGAAGAATCAATTTAGCAGTAGCAACTGTGAATGGAGAATCAAAGGTGGCCTTGAAAGGAAAGTTAAAGGGAAAAAAAACATAAATATGGGCTTGAAGATGGAAGCAAGTGTGTCGATTCGGTGTTGGTTGTAGAGCCTAATTATCTTCCTGATTAATAGGTCTTGTTTCAGCCACGTTTGGACCCCATTATCTAATAGGGGGGCTTGCCCCCCCACATCTATCGTCGGGAGGGGAGGCGAGAAATTTTGGAGCCCCCCCTGGTGGGGGTTCAGGGGCAGTGCTTTCGAAGAAATTTTTTTGGGAATATTGCCTTGTAAAATATTGTAATTTCGTAGTCAATCGAGACCGTTCATTACAAGGTTGCAGATATGACTGTAGAGTTCTGTTAGGGTTTTTTCCCTAGAAGACAACCCTTTTTTATGAGGAAATTGTATTACGGCTATGTATGTGAGTGAATATTGTATTCCGAGAGAGGAGACTTTGAGAGAAAGAAGAGGAAGTTACAACGAGTGTGTTGTAGGTTGTATCCCTTCATTTGTTGGAAAATAATAAAGGAAGGACCTAGAAATTTCTCCGGTGGACGTAGCCCACACTGGGTGAACCACGTATATCTGTGTCTCTATTGTATTGTGTATCTTTTGTGTTTTATTTTCGCATCTGTCTTTATTTTATTGCTTTGTGATCCTATTTTTCGAACAACTGGTATCAGAGCGAAAGGTAACTCGCAGGAAAAGAAGGTTCGTGGTTCAAGTGGGAGTAATGGCAGAAGATGGAAAGTTTAAGGTCGATAAATTTAATGGCTAAAACTACCAGTTATGGAAGATTCAAATGGAAGATTATCTATATCAGAAGGATATTTTTTTACCGTTGGGTGGAAAAGAAAAGCAGTCGACGAGTATGAAGGATGAAGAATGGGAGATTCTTGACAGAAAGGCACTGAGAACGATATGGTTGTGCCTGGAAGCGTCATTGGCTTTCAATATTTCAAAAGAAATGACAACAGAGGATCTGATGAAGGCATTGGATAAACTATATGAAAAACCCCTAGCCTACAATAAGGTATTTCTAATGAAGCGATTATTTAATATGAAGATGTCAAAAGGTGGGTATGTTGTCAACCATTTAAATGAATTTAATACAATTACTAATCAACTAAGTTCTGTAAAAGTGGACTTTGATGATGAGGTTAGGGATCTTCTAATATCGTGCTCATTGCTAGAAAGATGGAACGGCTTGGTCATGGTTGTAAGTAAATCTGTCTCTGGTTCAAACACTATCAAATTTTATGATGTTGTTGGTGTTATCCTCAACGAGGAAATGCGACAAAAAAACACAAGTGAGACATCAAGTAATGCGTTGACCATGGAAAACAAGAGAAGACAAAAGAATAGAGGAAAGAGCTAAGGGAACCACGGGAATTCTAGGAAGGGTAAATCCAAATCCAAACTAGGAAAGATAGAGTGATGGAATTGTGGGAAGAAAGGACATTTGAAGAAAGACTACAGAGCTCCAAAGAAACAAAGAGATGGACAATAGGAGAAAAATCAGGAAGCAAATGTAACAGGTGATGTGTTACAAGATGCTTTGATTCTTTCTTTCGATAATATTATTGAATCTGGGTGGTACATTCAGGGGCTTCATTTCATGCCACACCCCATAGGAAATATTTTCAAGATTTTGTTCAAGGTGATTTTGGATAGGTTTATTTGATTGATGATGATCCATGTCAAACTGTTGGAATGGGTAAGGTACAAATAAAACAAAAGAATGGAAACCAACGGTTACTGAAAGAGGTGAGACATATACCATATCTGAGAACAAATCTAATTTCAATAGGACAGTTGGCAAGTGAAGGTTGTATATCTACATTTGCAAATAAGGCGTGGAAAGTCACTAAAGGATCACTGGTAATGGTAAAAGGAAAGAAGATAGGTACATTGTATTTATGTACTAGTAATGTTGATTCTTCTATCTATTTAACTTCTATAAGAATGGATACAACATTGTGGCATCATAGGCCTGGACACATGAGTGAGAAGGGGATGCAGATACTTCACAAAAGGAATTTGTTGCCAGATCTTAAACAAGTTGATTTGGATTTTTGTGAACATTGTGTTTATGGAAAACAAAAGAGAGTCAAATTTCTCAGGGTTGGAAAGAAAAAGAAGAGTAAAAATTTAGAGCTTGTGCCTGTGCATACATATGTATGGGGACTAACTTAGGTATCATATCTAGGTGTCTCTCGTTATTATGTTACTTTTATTGATGATGCAACTAGAAAACTTGGGTTTATTGCACTCGACAAAAATTTGATGTTTTAAGAAATGGAAAGCTTTGGTTGAGAATGAGACAACAAAAAAGGTTGAAGTGTCTCGGATCAGAAAATGGATGTGAATACTGCAACAAGGATTTTGATGATTATTGTTCATACCACAGGATTCGTAGAGAGAAGACAGTTCCAGGAACACCACAAGAAAATGGTGTGTCAGAAAGGATGAACATAACAATCATGGAACGTGCAAGGAGTATGAGATTGCATATTGGGTTTCCCTTATAGTTCTGGGAAGATGTTGTAGATACTGATGTTTACTTACTAAACAAAGGGCCTTCAATCTCTTTGGATGGTGTCATTCCAGAGGAGGCATAGACAGGTAAAAAGGTAACCTAGTCATTTCTGAAGACTTTCGGTTGTGAAGCATTTGTCCATATTGATAAGGAAAATAGAACAAAGCTTGAGGTAAAATCCAAGAAGTGTATCTTTATTGGATATGGTTTTAATGATTTTGGTTATCGCTTATGGGATTATGAAAATCATAAAATCATTAGGAGTAGAGATGTGGTATTCAATGAAAAGGTCATGTACAAAAATCAGTTGCATGGAAAGAAACAACAAAAGGAAAACACACAATACACAATGCTTGATGAAATCAAAGAAAATGAAATTCCAAAGGTACTGGAAAATCAAAATGTATAACAACAAGAGCAGCAGGTACCTCAAACTCCTACAAGTGTTGTTAGAATATCAATCGGATTAAGTAGACCCCCTGAACGATACTCTCCTTCATTGTATTATTTATTGTTGACTGACTCTGGTGAACCAAAAAGTTATGAAGAGGCAATGCAGGTAGACACTAAAAAGAAGTGGGAGAAAGGCATGAAAGAGGAAATGGATTCGTTGGTAAATAACCAGACTTGGGACTTGGTTAAGTTTCCTGCAAGAATAAGAGAATTACAAAATAAATGGATTTACGAGTTGAAGAGAGAAGATAAAGGCAAAAAGCGATACAAGGATAGACTTGTTGAAAAGGGGTTTGCACAAAAGGAAGATATAGATTTTGATGAAATATTTTCTCCTATTGTTAAAATGACTTCAATTAGGACTATTTCAAGTCTTGTGGTGGTAGAAGATTTGCATCTTGAACAATTAGATGTAAAAACAACTTTTCTCCGTGTCGATTTGGAGGAAGAGATTTATATGCAACAACCACAAGGGTATGAGGTCAAAGGGAAGGAAAATTTGGTATGCAAATTGAATAAGAGCTTGTATGGCCTAAATTAAGCTCCAAGGCAATGATATTTGAAGTTTGACAGGTTTATTACAAAACAAGGTTATAGTAGATGTCATTCTAATCACTGTGTTTATTGTTTATTTTAAGATGCTAGAAAATGGAAGTTATATTATCTTGCTATTGTATGTAGATGACATGCTTGTTGCAAGGTCTAACATGTAGGATATAAATGTGCTCAAAAATAAATTAGCTAATTCATTTGCGAAGAAGGATTTGGGTGTTGCAAAAAAAATCCTTGGTATGAGAATAACAAGAGACAGGGAAAATTGCAAATTGATATTGTATCATAGTGAGTACATAGAGAAGGTGTTGGAGAGGTTTAGAATGCAGAATGCAAAACCAATTAGTACACCTTTGGCCAGCCATTTCAAATTAACCAAGGAAATGTGTCTGAAGACACGGGAGGAGATAAAATACATGTTCAAGGTCTCTTATTCATCAAGAGTTGGAAGCTTGATGTATGTTATGGTGTGCACAAGACCACATATTGCACATGCAGTGGGAGTTGTGAGAAAGTACAAGAACAATCCAGGTAAAGAACATTGGGGGGAAGTAAAATGGATTTTCAGCTATTTGCAAGGTACTACCACTCATGCTTTATGTTTTGAAGGTTCAAACATTGTTCTACATGGATATGTTGATTCATATATGGAAGGTGATAAAGATAGTAGGAGAAGCACAACATAATATGTTTTTACTATAGATGGAACATCAATAAGTTGGATTTCAAAATTGCAAAAGTCTGTTGCACTTTCAACAACGGAAGCAAAGTATGTTGTTGCTACAAAGGCTAATAAAGAGATGATTTGGTATCATAGGTTTATGGAGGAATTCAAAAAGAAGCAAGAGAAGAGCAGGTTGTACTATGACAGCCATAGTGCCATTCATCTTGCAAAGAACTCAACCTTCCATTCTAAGACTAAGCATATACAACTAAGGTACCATTTCATACGATCAGTTTTGGAAGATGGACAATTGAAGTTGGAAAAGATACATACTAGCCAGAATATTGCAAACATGTTAACAAAGGTAGTAACTAGGGAGAAATTGAGTTCCTGCTCAGTTTCAGTTGGCCTTCAAGCATGAAGGTGAAGATGATAAATTGGCCAAGTCCAAGGTGGATCATAGTCCAACAGGTACAACAATATTGGAGTTGTTGTGTTCGGTCTCCAAGTGGGAGATTGTTGGTTGTGGAGCCTGATTATCTTCTTGATTCATAGGTCTTATTTCAACCACGTTTGGACCCCATTACCTAACGAGGAGGTGTGGGGGGGCTTTCCCCCCAACATCTCTCGCCAGGGGGGTAGCGAGAAATTTTGGAGCCCCCTGAAGAGAATTTTTTGGGAAAATTGCCTTGTAAAATATTGTAATTTCAAAGTCAATCTGGACCGTTCATTATAAGGTCGCAGATCTGATGGTAGAAATTATGTTAGGGTTTTTTTCCCTAGAAGAAAACCCCATTTTATTAGGGAATTGTATTGCAGTTGTGTATGTGAGTGAATATTGTATTGTGAGAGAGGAGATTGTGAGAGAAAGAAGATGAAGTTATAGTGGGTGTGATGTAGGTTGTATCCCTTCATTTGCTAGATAATAATAAAGGAAGGAGCTGGAAATTTCTTTGGTGGACATAGCCCACATTGGGTGAACCACGTATATATGTGTCTCTATTGTATTGTGTATCTTTTGTGTTTTATTTCCGCGTCTATTTTTATTTTATTACTCTGCGATCCTCTTTTTTCTAACATTTGGATACTCTATAATGTACCTAGGGAGAATAATATGGGGTACTCGAGGAGGTACCTAAGGGGGATAATGAATGTAATGTGGTCATAATAATGGAATAGGCCCACTACGTAGTTAAAGAAAATAATATAATAATAAGGGTTAGTTGGCATAGACCACGAGGAATACTCATGAATAAATATAAATACACATGATAGTCATTGTATTGAGACATGTTGGATGTTAGTGTAGCGAGGTTTACTACAAGGGTTATCTTCTATCATTTATCTTCCAAGGTTTACTACATGCTCAAAAACATGGAAATGTATTGATTGTTTTAAATGTGGCAAGTTATTGAACAATAGACATAAGCTAAATTTTCATTAGCTTGGTAGTTTTTGTAGATGAGTGTTAACATCTCAAAATATAA
>JASDQU010172264.1:0-10681 GCA_032191745.1 Picea mariana
GACAATATGCTTCCAATGGAATTTAACACTCCCTAACTCAAGATTCTATTGTGTGTTTTTGAGCTTTTGGAGAGTGTATCTCTCTTCCTACTCCAAAGCACTAGCCTAGCTAAATGTTGGTGTAAAAGAGCCCTAGAAAAGAGTTACTAGATCAATTTTAATATTACGCAATGTTTTTAAAAGTTGTTGTTTACTCAAAGGTAACGAAAGTGAAACTCGTGATGTATGACTCTGACCCAAATAATGCAAGGATAATGATGAAATATAATCCTTTTCATTCCATGAATCCTAGTTATGGGAGAGAGAGAACATTTTCCGAATCAATCTCAATACTATAATGCAAATGCAATGCTCAATTTCCTTTCAGATGTCAATGCCAACAATCATATATCGATGAGCAATTTCTATATGTCTCTTTCAAATACTTCAATAAGCTCTAAAATTTGATTTTTCAATGTTTTCGAAATGACAAAAACAAAATCTTGAAAGAAAATTTGTTGTTCACTTTCCAAGAAGAACTCTAATTAATGAGAAAAGAAAACCAAATCATAAAGACTCAAACAAACAACCCAATCCAATACTTTCAACGAAAGTAAAAACAAAAAGCAAACCAATGAGTTCCTCAATGCAAATGAAAAATGTCCTTTCGAACCACCAAGCAAGTGAGAAACACCAAACACTTGACTCGCTACCAATCACTAATTCTCAGCCGAACCGACAAACTCAACCCCATAAGTCAAAAAGAATGAACATGTCAATCAGAGCCAAGAAAAGAAAGTCAAGCTACCAAAAGCAAGAAAGACCTAGAAACCCTAAATCTGTTCAAGCAAGCAAACTACAACAAGAGATGCATAAGTCAATGACCCAATAAGCCAAAAAGACACAAATCAATTGTTCTGAGCAATTGAAAAAGTCAAAAATCAATTTCCAAAATTTTCAAAAATCTGCTCGCAGGCCAGCAGTGATACACAGTGCGAGAAGATAGTGTTCTCGCAGGCCACTATGGAGCAATGTGCGAGGGCTTCGCACTGGACTATATATGCATAGTGAGAATTTGACTGGTTCTCGTAGGCTGTCAATGGACACAGTGCGAGAATCGCTGAAGATAATGAAAAATTTGAAAATGCAAGCAAAATTCAAGTTGGCTTATAGACCCAGAAGGTCTCTCAGGATATCCTGAGGACTCAGACACTGACAAAACAGGAGAAAAATGAAAATAGATCAAATGGCCACAGAAAATTCAAAAACCATAAAGAAAAAGGGGAATTGATCCCCAGTGGAGTCGCCAATTTTGTTATAGGATAAATCCGTGAGTGCGGACACAAACCGATCTCCCTAGATCCACCTGGATCTAGAACAAAACAGGACAAAATAATACACTTTCCCTAGATCTAGCCGATTGAATGAACTAAGAGGTAAGGATTATGGACATACCTTATGAATGCTTTCCTTAGATCTCTGTTGTTCCAAGCTTCGCTCCAATGCCCTTGTCTTGTCCAGATCACAACAGAACAAACCAATCGAAGTAAAGGCAGATTAATATATTCAATAGCTAGTCTATAGATATGATCAAGGAGTTATGTAATAAAGTGACATCATCTTTATGGGAAAGGGACATATTACTGTATTGAATTAATTGAAAGTGAAACTTACAACCTGAGCCTTGATGTCGTAGGTCTCCTTTCGATGGCTCCTAGCTCTGACACACACACTTGCTCATGCATGAAGAAAATCAACCACTTGTGATGACCTTGCTATTGTCTCTTGCTGATGTAGCATCAGTCCTCCATACAATCTTGCACTAATTCTCTAATCAATCTCTAGCTAGCTTGTTGCTTGTTTGCTTAACCCTTTCCATGAGCAATATCCTCAATATATAGGAGAAGATAGATTAGTTACTTGGATAAGAAATGATCCCAAGATATCTAGAATGCCAGCACCTGAATAACCATTCGAAGCCAACTCATGTTTCTAGAAGATTCCCTTCTAGAAGATTCGAGATTTTATCTTTTTCCTTCCTTTGGAACATGTTCGCACCCTAGCTATTAGTTACAGTGCGAGAGGTTCGCACCCCAGATTAAAGCAGCCTGCGAGAATCAGGCATTCTCGCAGGTAGATACATAGGTAGCCTGTGAACATCCCTTAAAAGCATGATTTCTGGAAGCAGACAAATGTAACTTCTTTCAGGAAAGTGTTCTTAGTGAAGAGCTTGATTTTCTATCATCATAACATAATCATGACATCATCACAATGACCAAAATTGTGGATAACAATCCCTGGAACGAGATTTACCTTAAGAAGTACTATGCATAGAACATCTAGCATGCGTGCTTTGTACACTATTATACTTTAGTTTTGGTGTGTTTTTCTCTTGTGTGTACGAGTTTTTTTTTAGCCACTTATAATCTGTATTTTGATTGCGTGTGCAGATGACATATTCCCTTCCTATCTTTGTCAATTTTGCATATGGTGCTAGTCGACACACCCAGAATATTGCATCTGCAGCTTGGGTCATTTACCACTCTGATGAGTTAGTGAGTTCAGGAGGCGTTTTCCTAGGCTCAATAACCATTAACATGGCATATTATCACGCTCTCATTGGACTTTTGACCGAAGCCTCCTCCCTAGGTATATCTCACATGATCATTAACCTAGACACTCAACTCGTGGTTTGTTAACTTAATCGGATCTATGCCATTCACAATCCTACCCTCTTGCGTCTCCACATACGAGTTCGTTGTCTTGAAAGGATGTTTGAGTTTATATAATATAGACATATACCAAGAGGACTTAATACAACTTCAGATTCACTAGCAAATTATATTATGGATCGTTATCTTGCACATAGATGGATTTTTATAAAGAAAATAAATCACATAAAAAACATCACATGTAAATGCATCACACAAAGATATTTTCAAACATCATTGAGCTTCACGAAAACTTGATATTTGTATATATATATTGCGTGATAGAAAATGTTTGATTACATCAAAAAATGTACATAGAAGGGAAAAATTTGGTTCCTCATGCCCATAATATCATCGTACAGAATACAAAAACATCAAGAGGATCTTAATCCTCCTGCACCACGTTGTGCTCTGAGTAGAACGTTACTGCACAGGCTACTCATATGAGTAGGTAGTTCAAGCTCTCAGGAAATCCTACTGTGTGTATCTATAAGTGCAAGGGTACATCCCGCCTCCTGAGAGGAGGAACACCCATCGTAAGAACACAGAGGTTTCTCTCAACCTCCCATAGTCCCCCCACTTCTACCTCACGCTCCACTACTATCTGAGCGTCTCCACGACGCTCCATTGTCGGAATCTCCACTGGACATGTTCCTCCTTTGTCTGCATGGTGAAATGATACATCCATTAAAGGCCCCTCTAAGTACACATAAAAATAATATAAACTTAAAGAAAAAAAACAAAAAACAAAAAAAAAAACATGTGATAAGGTCTTTGGTTTCATACCTGATGCATCCCAGTCCATTCCATCTAGAAGAATCAGGTCCATGCTACCTCTAAAATCCACTCCAGCGTATGGAAAATCCTCGATGATGACCAATTGGCATCTTAGCCAAGCAAAGAAGTCACCTGTAAATTTGAACTTGGAGTCAGTCCCCAACCTCGGAGATGGGCTCATCCAACGCTCCATGCGTGGTTCACCTGCCAATCGTACTGCCAATGCGATCTGTGGTTGCATATGTGGGATTCAATATAAGAAGAATGAAACCAAAAATGAACCATACCCAAACTGCTTTTGTTTCCATGTCCTGCATCTAGAAATATTATCCTTCACACTGTGAAGGAAAGATATGCTCCAGTTAAACAAAGTTGGATCTACACACTGTAGAGCATACGCCATCTGGGACCTAGAAGCTGAGTCAGCGCTGGTACTACCTGCCAAACTTGTGATGGAAAATAAAATGGATCAAATAGGAAGATTCCTAACATCTTTTATCACAATCCTTCCCCCAACCAATCGCGATCCTGATATGCAATGGTTTGCCACATACTCTTCAACGGGCACTAGAAGTGCCCTCTGTCCGGATAAGATAATAGGTGCCCATCTCTTTGAGAGGCAAGTTAGGAAGTAAATGTCATCCAACTCAATGTGAAGCATCTGCGGCCTAATTTGGAATCCCTGCTCAGTAGTATTCAATAACCCAATTATGTACTCAAGTAGAAGGACCTCTTTCTTCATCTTTTGTAGCTTGAAATATTTGAGGAGGCCGCAATTACTCAATGTAGACCTTGATTGGGGATTTTTCAATGCTTCCAAGTCATTTATCTCATGCTTACATTCCTTCCACTCGATCATGGATTTTTTACCAACACAAACTGCAAATACAATCAACAAAGAGCCATTATTCATCTTGTCATAGCAATTTCTTGGGTATTTTTTTCTTAAAATTAAAAAAAAAAATTGCGCTAGCGCTCCCCTAACTACATGATCAGAGTGCTAGCGCCCCCCTAGAGTGTGCACCAAAGCGCCAAAATCACGAGCAATGCTCCCCTCATCCCTTTGTGGAAGCGCAAAACTTTTTCGGTGCCTAGGCCTCTCTAGGGCATCAAAATAAAACCAAAACATTGCCTAAAAATAAATTTTAAACCATGCAAAATGACAGGAAGGTGTTTAGGACCAACCTGATCTAGATGGGAAAAAAAATGGATAATTGTATCTCCAACACCGACGACTTCAACAATCTCTCTCCAAAGTTGATTTTCTCCACTGCTAGAAGTTTTGGCACAAATGAATTGGGAAACACAAATTTTCACCCTATTTCATTGATATAGACTTCATTTTTGCTTCACCTATAGTATTTTTTGGGTTTTTAAATCATTTTGGAGATATATTTAATGCCTTGGAATGCATATTTGTCACTATTCCCAGGTTTCAAAGCGATATTGTTCGATTTAACTTTTTCACATTAATGAGCACAGTCTTAGTTCATTCTCACGCTCGAAAAAACATGAGAATGAAACCGAGTCGACTTTTATATCTTTTTCGAACTCGCATGGATACATGAAAAATGAACCCCCTAGAGTCACCTTTAATTTATTTTCATACTCTCTAAACATGAAAAACAACTGAGTTTTCCTTCTCTGGACTCGTTAAAAATTTATACATTGAAGGGCCCACATGGGACCGAACACTTACTTCTTCTGGTTCATTAAACAAAAGAAGAGGAACTTACCGAAGGTGATTTATATCGAGCATGTGTTACCCTCCTCGAGCTCGTTAAATTAAAAAGAGGTTCTCATCTATCTGGATGTGGGAAAAATGAAAGGAAGCAAGCTAAGCAGTTTTTGAAAACATCACAGGTCGCCCTTGAACACGACACATTATATTTACATACATTTTTCCTACTGAACCTATGCACTTAACCAATCCTCTGATCTTCTTTACTCCTTTGGGTCACCCAATGAAATTTACAGTATCCACTACATATTTTTTTGGTCCATGTCATGTTTATGCCATTTGTGCCCCAGTGTTCAAGGGAAGTGTTCTCTTCAAAGGTCAACCATCATAAATTTCCTATTTCAATACCCATGTCAGTCTATTCTCATTTGATCCACCAATTTACATCTCTCTATCAGTTTCATTTTGTTGATGGGGGATACATCAAGGCCCTCCTTCGACGATTTTGTTCCTGTCGACTTCAACACATTGTCCAGGAGCTAGACTTAGAAACCAGTTAGTACCTTGGGACCTGCATGCCTTAATGGAAGGCCTCCTTTCTTTTGATAGTGGGTTTACACCATTGAAATTTTATTGGATGATTCCATGAATGTTCAAATTCAAATCATCTATTCACATTCGCTGGATTGTACTAGGGTACCTTGGGAATCACTGACATCAATGGTGATTTCCCTTGCGCTTGTTAACGATTTACATCATTGACTGGTAATCAAGTGGTTTCTACCATGTTCGACATCAAAACATGTTTTCACATGGCTATATTTGTACCACATCAGGATTGGTAAGAAGACCCTGGGTTGAGTGTTCATTATGATACCTACTTTACCTAGGTTGCAGAGGAGCCTCTTTTTGAGAATACTGATATATATATTGTCACATAGATCCACTTTGTATTGTTCCGTGGCTATGTTTTGTCATATTGTAGATTCACTGTGTATTTTTTGTGGCTACGATCAATTCATGTCATGGGAGTATAGATCCACATTGTATCTTTGGTGACTATACCTTTTAAGTCAATATGATTATGGATCCACAATGTATTTTATGATGGCCATACCTTGAAAGTCTTTTATCGCTCAAGCATAGGTATGCTTGTCTTGGGTTTTGAAACATGTCCTAACATTTGTATGATGGTTGTATGCAGCTTCTATCGGGTTCTCTGAGTCCATACCCTTGCTTCGAAAAGTCCACAAATTGCTTCAGTCATCAGTTTCTATCTTCTGACCTCACACTTTGGGGGGAAATCTGTTACACATCAAAAATGCTCACTTCGATGATGTCTCATTGTCATTATCGAAAGTGTCGCCGAAATCATGTTTTCATCCTGGCAATCTTGCATCGTGAATGACATCATAAAGACACTTGAGATACCCTCTAATACTGGTTAAAATAAGGAACATGTCATTTGATGAAGAGTACAAACTTTTTCCTCGAAGAATTATCATCACAAAATCATTTTTGGAGGTCGGCGCTCCCCTACCCACTTGCAAGGAGCACTAGCTCTCCTTGCACTCCTAGCAGGGAGCGTTGTAATGCTATGTGGCTCATTTTGAGGGAGTGTTGATTTTTTGAGGAACATAAGGGACAAATCCCCCTTATCTCTGAACCCAATTGAGAAATATCTGAGTTAGTTTGGCTCAAATATATGACCAAGGTTGGATCTAAGGGGAGTTCCAAAACTGATGGAGAAATATCCTCAACTTATCCCAAGAATCTCTAAGATGGTTAGACCTCTCAAAGCCTATATAAGGAGGCATTCTTATGGTGAAAGGGAGAGAATAATCAATGAAAGTATTGTCATTTTGATTGTGGATCATTCGAGCAAGGGGTTGGACAAGGAGAGCTTGGTGAGGCTGCTACATCTGCATCTACACTTTGTAAGCACCTTATTTTGTTCTCATTAATACATGTGCTTGGCATGTGTCCTTCAAGATTGTGTACATCTACATGAACTTGTCTCTTTTGGATAAATCTAGCCTTGAATTAATCATGGTAGAATAGGAAGTATTATTTATGGGATTGCATGACTCATTAAAGGACTTGGAGATCAAGCCCAACTTGGACTAAGCGAGGATGAGCTTCGTAAAAAGGTACTCATATCTTCATCTTCTTCTCCATTGATTAGCTTAGCTATGTTTAAAGGAAATTCAGTGTTCAACATTAACACTTTTCTGTCTTGGTCATAGGGGTCTAAGATCCAAGAGGGAATTCACCTTTCCGCAGAGGAATTTTCCTACAACAGTAATCCAACAAACTAATCATCAACATAATTTTCTTTAATGAAACTGGTTATTTAGATTATTTCTTTTATTTTCTTAAGTAACTTTTTACTAGTCAATTGGGTTCAGCTTAGGTGGTTGGGAGGAATTATTGTTATCCTCCCCATTTGGGTTCCATTCCTAGAAGTGACATGTTGAGTTCATAACGAGTATATTGTTGCAATGAATTTGAGCTTCGTTGTTGATTGGTATTGTGCCATAAAGATTATAGGGTTTACCCTAGGTACCATCCTCGAAATGAGGGGAAGTACTCAGGTTTTCTTCCATGCTTTGTAACCTAAAAACAAAGTAGTTTTTTACTAAAGGGTTAAAGAAATAATATATTTGTTTCTATGCTTACTTTATTATTTTTTCTCGTTAGCTTGGGCATCATTCTTCATTTCACATATTAGACTAGTTGCATGTCATTTATTACATTTATAAATACATATATAGTGGATTGAGCCACAACTGGTAAAACATAAATAAAGATATCTAAATGTTGTTGGGACATAAAGTGGATGGATTCCCTATTCCAAATCGTGTAATTTCTAATTGGTATCTTTCATTGGGGATAATACTTATCTCATTTATTGCATTTATAAATACATAAATAGTGGACTGAGCCACAACTGGTAAAACCCAAACAAAACTATCTAAATGTTGGGCCATAAAGTGGATGGATTCCCTATTCCAAATCGTGTAAGGTCTAATTGTGACCTTTCATTGGGGAGAATCCCTACTAATTGCACATGGTCATTCAACATTGTCAACACTTTTGGTGCTAGAAGGATGGTCATTTTTTATGGTTGATAAAGATAATTTTCATAGTGATTTCTCACACAGTCTTTTTGGTGCAAATTCTAATCCCAATAATTTTTTTGAAGATACAATTGTTAATCTCAAAAATCCTAATCCTACAAAACCAAAAGCCTTGTATTCTATTCATAATCAATAATTTAACAAGTTGTGCTGGCTTACCTAGGCATACACTAATAATATTGGAAAGCTACTCATTGCTCCTTTTCTACCTAGATGGAAGAAAACCTCTTTTGCTACCAAGATGGAAAAAACTACCCAAAATATTATTCAAACATATATATAGACTATTATAGAAACTATATAGGACCTAATTGACCTCACACTTGATGATATCCCTCAACCCATTAATGCAATCCCATCATCTCCTCTTGCTTCATATTCTCATTCTTCAAAACCTTCAAGTTCTGGCTTTGACTTATTTTACTAGAAAATCTTGTAAAGTTCTTAAAAATATTTTGCTACTCAAATGGATGAAAATGAATAACGAGTGCTTGCTTGTAGATATCAAGATGATATCAAATTAGGAGGTTATCTCTGTAATCTTCCAAAACACCCTGAATATATCCTCCCAAAGTTTGACCTAGATAAGTCAAGCTCACCAGAAGATCATATTAAAAAATTCTATTTTTCCATTAGATTATTAAATGTGGAACATGAAGATGCAATACATAGATTGTTTCCTTATACATTTGAAAATAAAACTTCCACATGGTATTTTAATTTCCTAGTAAGATCTATTACAAATTGGGTTAGTTTTGAAAAAAACATTTATTAATAATTTTGGTGAAGAAACTACCCCAATTCCACTTTTAAAAGAATGAATTGTAATAAAAATGGATAAGAAAGAAAGAGAAAAGGATTTTAATCAGCGTTTCACGATTTTTTAAAATAAATTCTTAGCAAATTCTATCCCAACTAAAGAGGTAATAGTTGAATATTATATTGATGCTTTGAAATCCCCTATTGCCATGTTTATAAAAAGAGCTAGTAAGAATACACTGGATGAAAATTTTGAAAAAGCCAAAGATGTGGAAAAATAGATGTTGAGTTTAACAAGCAACCCAAGAAGTCAATAGACTAAATTTTCTCTTAGGAAACTCTTTTCTCTACCAAAACTCCCCCCCAAAATTAATGAGCTACAAGATAAATATCCCACATACATGGAGCGTGTCTTACTTTTGGTTAAAAAATTAGGTCTAAAAGATAACTGTGGACAAGGTACCTCTAATCAAAGAAATTGCAATTTAAACTTAGTACAAAAAGGCCATCACTTCTTCAAAGTCACTAGACTTGCTTACTTTAATTTGAATTTGGAGGATGTAGCATTGGACAATAATTGCAATTATAATTATGCAAACCATTCTAAAAAGACATGTCCACAATGGATACATTCTACGACATTAATGAAAAAATATTTTTTTAATCAATAAAATAAGGTTGAGCTATCAACTCATGAAGCTGAAAATGAAGAAGTTGAGGAAGAAGAAGAGACTAGGGAGAAACAATGTTTGTAAATGTCATATCAATTGGTATGGAAGGCACCGGCTCTCCATCTATCCAATATCATCGAGATTGAGTATATCTGTGACAGAGTCCACTTTCAGAGATCAGGGTACAACCATACTCATCGAGCATATGCTAGGAGGCAACCATGTCCACTATAGGGATGTTATTGGTGGCGATGAGTATTTTCCTCGTTAAGAGGGAGTGTTGAGATTTGGGTACCTTGGAAAGTGGTCCCCATGTGCTTATGAGTCTCTAAGCACAAAGGGGGAAGACTATTACCCTTATACTTTACTTTATGATTCTAATTTCACTTTGACTTAGGAGTTTTAAGTCAAAAGTGAAATATGTCACTTAAGTCATAAAGTGACAATTAATTCACAATGTGGGTGAATTAATAGACATAAAGTAATTGAGGAAAGTGGGTTTCCTTAGTGAGATTTTTGGAGTTGATCTCACCCATTGACTAGACTTGGCTAGATATAATCTAGGCCATTGATCTTTTAGGATTGGCATGAGGAGGCTAAAGAGAGGGTAAATGTATTTTGGAGACTCATTCTTCACTTGTGAGTTTTGGAGAAGAGAAGAGGGGTGTATTTCTTGAGGAGAAGGAGGGCACACTTCATGAGGGTTTGAGAAAAACCCTTGAGAGATTGAGGAGAGGCTCTTGGTTTCTTGGAGCTTGCATGGGGATTATTTCCATGGAGTCATAGCCTTCATTCTTGAGAGGAAGCATATTACTTGGAGGAGGGATGCATCTAGGAGATGAGGCACATTCATTATCCTTCATTTTCTCATCAGGAGAGGATGACTTGTCAGATTGAGATGAGGTTTGATGCATAGGGAGAGGAGAGCTAGGATGCTTTCTTCTGTGGAGAGAGACATTGAGT
>JASDQU010172266.1:7816-19404 GCA_032191745.1 Picea mariana
AAAAACCATACAATAGAAGGATCAACCACTATGGAACAATGCAGGTTTTCTGGAATAGTCGTGCAGTGAACGCGAGTTTCATCTTTACAATTGTGCCAATAACACAGGGTAGTGAAGATATCAATGTAACAATCATGTTTTTTCCATACAGGATCATACAATAGGTTTGGCAACAGATCAAGCTAGTAAGGATTTTGATGTATTTCGTATGTTTTCTATTTGGGTCATTTTACCAGTAAGGGAGCCCTTTTAAGATTTGAAGATATTTGAATGATAAGCTTAGTTCATGGGAAAAATATCTTTGTGTATTGTGTATGATTTTTTGATTTCTAATATTGCTTCCACTAGATTTGTTTGAGTTGAATATTCCAGTAGAGTATGTTGTTTTCTGAGCTACTAATTAGATTTGCAGTAATGAAATCACTAGATAAAAAGATACCTAGGATTGGAGTAAGAGGATTTCAACAATGTCATACCCATCCACCTCTATAAATAATTTGAGGTAATGGGGCACTCAAATACTCAATAAATTCAATTTTTTTTATGGATTGAATTGCAAATAAAATTTTATTTCCTTGACCGGCTATAACATTTAGCAGTGGTAGTAAAGCTATAGTAGCCTTAAACAATCATTTTCAACCTTAATGCATGAATGAAGCCTATAATAGTTTCAACCATGAAAATTCAAATTAAAACCACAATCACATAGCTAAACAAACTAGAAAATAATAACCTGTAGATAATAAAATATATTAATACAACATTTCATGGTACAATGGGAGTACTTATCTTTCTAGGATAATAGTCCTCCAACTTGTTGCAAATGACGGATGTTCCTCTTTCAATGCCCTAGAAGATGTTGGTTATGTCAACAATATGTAGAGACTAACCATCACCTCTTTCTAGAATGAAAATTCACTTCAAAGGTCTAGACATAGATACATAGAACCATAGGGGCCTCTTGTAGGTTGGAGACAGTTACTATTAAGGAAGATTTGAAAATTTGGTTCAACAATAAACACTCTCAAAATTTCAAGGCACTCCCCTTGACACTAGCCTAGGGTATATGGATATCTAGTAACCACACCCTTTTCGAAGATAAGGTTCCAACTCCTCAAATTTGTGCAAATCAAATTTTAGTCATCCTCCAAGATTATACTCAAGGTAACAAGACCAAGCATATCAGAATGCAACAGGAAACTCATATACAATCCAATAAGCATTGGTATTTCTTTGATGGGGAAGCCCAAAGGGACCCCTCTATGGGAGGGGTGGGTAGTATCCTTCGTATTTCAAGAAATCAATCCATTTATTTATCAACATGGCTTGGTCCAACAACTAATAGATTCAATGAAATCATGGAACTAAAAATCACTCTACATCTAGCCCAAGAAAGAGGAACATCTCATATTCACATATATGTGGATTCCCAAGTGGTTATAAAATGGATGAATGGGGATTTCTCCATGCGTAATTACATCTTATGCCATTATTACAAAATATCAAAAGTAGATTTCATGACTTCACTCATCTCTCTTTTAATCATGTTAACAAGGATTGGAGCCAAGAAGCGGACCACCTCTCAAAAAATGGATTAGAAATGAATAGAGGCACATGGAAGACATATGAAAAAAACTAGGAAGACTCCATAGAATATCTTTATGACTCTTGGCTCCAACTAGCATAATTTTCTTTCAACTTTTATGAATTGTTCATTCTTTGTAACAATATTGTAGGACCTTCTTAGTTGATTCTATAAAGGAATATTTTCATAATCATTTTTTATAGTTTTATGCAGAGTGCATGGAATCTCAAACAATTGTTTTATTGTCCAAAATGTTTGGGAGGCTAGTACCTCGAAATATAATATATGTATAAAGTTTAGATGATATTGTGTAGCTGAAAACTTGGTCTTTAGATAGTTTTTTGGGAACTCTACCAGAGGAATGCCTTGGAAATATATGAATGTAATTTTTTTATACCTCAAAAATTAAAGTACTAGATTTTTTCTTTGGGGAAAAAATGAAGGATGTTCCTCCCATCCTTAGTTTCTTTGTCACACTAAATATTTCTATGACAAAGGCCACCTTTGACCTAAGGCTATAAATACACAAGGGTGAAGTCCCAAGATCTAGCTCTAAGTCCTCTCTCTTATCCCACAAGATAGAAAACTCTTACAAGAAAGGAATCCCTCTACAACTATCCCAATAAACCAACACTCTCCTCCCTTAGCTTGCACAACTCCAGGAGTGTTCCACAAGGTATTTTTAATAGTTCAAATATAACACCTAATTATAGTATTATATGTTATTATTTTGGTTTGAAAAATCATGCATGTAGATATGTAGGAAAAAAATTTCATTAAAAGCATACAATTTACCATTAAAACTTGTAAATTTTGGCAAATATTATCAATTTAAGCATATAATTTTGTGTAAAAAAAGGTGAATTTTTTAAGTGAAAATGGCTAATTGGAAAGTATGTTTTTTGAAAAAAATATAAAAAACAGCTAGTTGGAAAAAAATTGCCACTAAAAAATACCTTGGCACTCTATTATAAGTTGGATAGGGAATCTCTCTATTAGGACTCCAAGAATTCTCATTTGTGGGAAATATTTCCCTCTACCTCTACCATCAACCCAATTACCTACAAGGTTGTAGAAATTCTCTTGATGTAAATTTTTCACAACACTATGACCACTTTTATAATCACAATGAATCAAAAACATAAGCCCACAACAAAGTAACCCACATGGCATCAATTCCCCATAGCCATCCTATTTTTCATTCCTATGGGGGTAATTGAACTTGGAGAAGGAATCTCTCCACAAAATCTTGAAGAAAATAATTTGAATTCACCCTAACTCTTTTGACACCTTCAACAACTCATACCATGACAATGATGCTTTCATGTTCAAATTTATAGGTTAAGCATCCTCCTAGTTTCTTATTAAGAATCACACATTCCACCTTTAATATACAAATTCCACATTTCACCTTTGATGTCCAAATATTAGGATAATAATAAATATGGATTAATAGTCAAGGTACATAATCAAAATTGCAAGAACTTAGGTTAAGTCAATAGCTAAGGTATTTCCATATTAGCCCCCTTAATCCTTATATAAGCCCCCTTTTCACTTCTCCCACTTATGGAATCATAGCCCCCCCATATATTTTTAATCCTTCTTCGTTTGCAATCATTAGGGTTTTTATATTATAAATCAATGCACATTAACAATTTACATATGGTCTCAGTTTTTTACCATTTCATTATTACATATACATCCACAATCCAAGGGGATAACAACTAGGGGTATTACATTACTATCCCCCTTTGGAATAACACCATCCTTGATGTTCTTTTCTTTTCAACCATGAAACCATGTATTCATTCTTCAACTGCATCTACAATGCCATCCTCTTCCTTGCAAACTTGCATAACCATTGGCTATCTTGTACACAATGCATCTACATTGGATTTTCATTGCCTTAGTAACCTCTCAGGTCTTATCATATCAACATGTACCTATATCATGTTGGGTTGTTATATTCTTTGCAGTGAAAGTCTAGTCAAGGTGGATCAACTAGGAGTGAAATTCGAAGTCGAGTAATCGACAACAAGTCGAAGAGGTCGATAGGCATTATTTGGCAACTGACTAAAGACTGAATGAACGCCAACTAGTAATCTGAATGGAAGTGGATTGTAAGAGAATCATGAGATTCATGGGATTTGTAGCCTATGGTATACATGGATTTGTAGCTATTTTTGGGCACATTTCTTTAGGATTGATCAACTAGGCAAAGTCTAATTCGAAAATCCTGAGATTCACAGGATTTGTAGCCAATGATCTGTGTGGATTTGTAACCATTTTGGGGAACCTTTTTTTAGGGTTTTACCTACTGTAAATCCTATAAATAAGGTTTGTTGTAATACTGTAAATGTTAATCATTAATGATACTGCTTCTAATATTTAGCAGTAGGTTGTTAGTCATGTAGATGTAATCCAAATTGGCTATAGGGTTGCTCTTTTGCAAAGAAATAAGGTATGATGTTGATTGTGCCTTAGGTGTATCTACCAATCTTATGCATGTAACCTTTTATTCTGAATGAATAAGACAACAAAAGACCAAGAATATCAAGGAATGTTGGTTTTCCTATTTGGGTTTCTAGGGTAAAATATCTATGTATTGTGAGTTTGCTTTGTCATTTGATTTCTAGCTTAAATATTTTTTCATCTCTTATGTTAGCTTTAGCATGGAAAGTATAATTTCCTAACATGTGGTATCATATCTTGGTTTAACAACCTTGGATATGAGACAAACCCTAGGTCATAGATATTTAAAATTGTTCTTAAAGAATGGAAAGTAGCTCGAGAATAGAGATTGAAAAATTCAATGGCTATAATTTTGAGCTTTGGAAGATTAAAATTGAAGATTTCCTTGTAGATCAAGAATAATGGGAATCATCATGTCCAGGTACAATTCCAAAAGGTATATCAAGGGAATAATGTTAGAAAATCAAGAGAAGGTAAAGAAGTACGATTCAATTGTGTCTTACAGATTCGGTGTTGTTAAATGTCTCAGGTGAAGACTCGACCAAGAAATTATGGGACAAGTTGGGAAGATTGTACCAGTCAAAATCCATGGTAAATAAGTTGTTCCTTAGAAAGAAATGATATCTTATAAGGATGAGTGAGGGAATTTTGGTTATTGAACATTTAAATGTGTTTAATACCATACTAATCCAGTTATCTTATGTGGATATCAAAATCATTGAGGAGGAGAAATGCATTATCCTATTATGTTATTTTCCATACTCTTGGGATAGCTTAGTCGTGTTTATAGAGATTGTTATGAGGAAAATCTCTCTATGGATAGGGGTAAACCAAAACAAATGGAAATGACTGCAAAAATCAACTCTAATCTCAAGTATTCTATATAAACAAATATGCTAGCAAGACAAGATAAAAGGCCTACCTTGTCCAAACGTTCGATGAAGTCCACCGTTGAGCACTTGACCCAAAGAAATATACCTGCAACTAGTCTTCAACAACCAAGAAACGCAATCATATGGTAATAATATATAATTTTAGCACATTCAATAGCATAATCCATTAATATTCATAACAAATACACCCATGGAATAACAATTCAAATATTCGCACGATATTAATTGGACGAGAAAAGGGTATTTCTATTAATATGTAATCAACAGAAGTGAATGAGTTACAAACATTCATGTCGGCACAGTTCAGAACCCAGAAACTAAGTTCCTTCCAGTTGGGCCTCCACCACTTCAATCCTCCACCAAAGGCAAGATCATATAAGAGAGACAATGAGGTTCTCAATCAATAAGAGAATAGATTGGGGGTTGAACAACGTGTTTAGACTTAAAAGCACAAAGGGAATGAAGTGAATAATTTCTCCAAAGTAACTTTGCTCTCAAAGTTGAATTCTTCTCCTCTTTTCCATAGCTTGGATTTGGCCTTCAAGTGGAACTGAAGGGTCGAGTCATAACATTTCCAATATGTGGAAGATCAAGGATCATAGATCCCATGACATGACATGGAAATCCGATACCATTTTTTAATTTTGGGCACAAATCCTGATGTACATGGGTTGTAGTGGTGCAACCTATGTATACATATGATATAATATAGGCAGGGTGCATATATGTGGAAAAATCATGTTTTTAGCTCCGAGATTTGCAAAAAGGGACTTCAAGTCTGCATAGGGAAATGGAAAAAGGCCCTCTATGCAAGTTTTCCTAGGGTGAGGCAAATCTTGCTATAACAGATTCCCCCTAATTTGTGAGGTCATAGGAGTATTTTTGATGGCCGAAATACATTATGAAACCCATAAGTCGAGTAATGGGGACCTAGCTAGAAGAACTAGTTTCTCATTACATCTGTACTGATTTTGCATACATGGCTACCAATTTGAATTACACTGTAGATCCATGTCAAAATATACCAAATAGTTGCCCATGGCCATGAATAGGCAATACAAATGTGGGTACATGCCAAAGGCTATCATAGTCACGAACAAGGACCAGTAAAACTAGTCTCAAAATCAATCTAAAGATATATATATACAATGGAGTACAATATGATCTCCCATGATCACTGAAGTCACATAGGCACTGGTCCAATGAAAGGTAGCAACAACTCATGAAATTTGTGACTATAAACTGATGTCTTCAGGTATTCTACACAATCCTCCAAAGGTGCAAGTCTGCATTGTGTGAATAAAAAAGTTGAGGTCGAACATAATGATACTTCATTTGATTACCGGTCATTGAGGTATACCGTTAACAAACATGAGACATCCTACCGATGATGAAAGTAGGTATCAAGTCACTGAGTACATTCTTACAAGTGTGAATAAAGGATTCAGGGTTGAACACTTGAACAATCCATCGATCAGGAGACATTGATGTATTCTCAATTGTTGATGGCGAGAGAACCTGCCACTAATGACTGCAAGCCTCTAAGTACTCATAGGAATCTAGGTCTCGCCTCCAGAATAGTTGAGATGAAGTTGATGGAAGGAGACTCGTTGAAAGGATAGCATTAAGTCATATCTCATCATTCATCATGAGGTGCAAAGCAGGAGCTTGATGATTTGGAGGAAATCAGATGAAGAACATTTTCATGATTAAACAACCATGTGTGTCTTCCGTGTGTGCCAGGTGCAAGCGGTATATGAAAAAGACCCTCTGAATAGAAATTAATGAGGAAAAATGATGACAAAGGCAAGGAAACCACCAATAGGGATAATGGCATCCAAGACACTGCACAAATCCCAATGTGTGAATAGATGTATTGTCGTCGAACACAAGGGAAACCACCCAGTCAACGAACAATGATGACATGTCGAATGTTGGGTTCAAGGTTACCTACCAATGAGGAAAGTAGGACCAGGGTGTGCAATAGGACTACAAATTCATGTGAATCTAAGACAGACTGATAGTATGGCCGACATGCAAAGTCAAGATTTCTTAGGAATGGCTGACAGAGGTTGATAAACATCCTTTTAACAAGAGAATGAGACATATGGAAGACTTTGGCAGCATAGAATCAATGATTAAACCTTTAGATGCAGGAGGAATCAATCAAACTCTCCATAGGGATTGGAAGAGTAACCAGTCAGAGGAGTAAACTCTATGTAATGATCTCATGTTCCTAAGGTCATGCTAAACCCAAAATTATGATGACAAGTGGACTCAAAAATTTTGTGCTTTGTTCAAAGGAGACACAACTACTGCCAATATAAGATAATACTCCCTTCCCGCCCGTCTTTTTTTATTTTTTCATAGTCAAATGAATGCTATGATACAGAGGAGGAAACGAGTGTCACAAGTAAGAAAAACTAGTTCCAGCAGTGGAACATACCTATGGTCAATGCAAGGAGGTGCATGCAGGAGATGGACACTTGGGGGAATGTTCCCTCTTGGGTATAGGGTGTCAAGATGCGAAGGATATAAACAAGGCTCTGCTTGGTTGAGGATGCAAAACTGCTGAGGTAAACAATTTATAACACAAATCGAGAACCAATAATAGGCTCAATACTGCAAGCAAGGGCATGAGATGCAATCACAACTTATCGCCAAAAAATGTCCTTTTTCATAATCTTAGTCTACTTGGTTTGAAAAAGGGATAAAATTTTACCAAATAGACGTCCTTTCAAATCCAATTTATGAGTGTGAAAGATACAAGTTCACTCGGAAATTTTTTGCTTTTTGAAAACGAGTTGGAAAAGAGCTTAAATCAAACTCGTTTGGGAGTCCTCTAGGTATAGGTTAGCATGTTTATGAGTGAGAAATGAGGTTCAGCATAAATTCATGTATTAGCTATAAGGGACTTCCGGTCCTACGGAAAATATCTTTGCATGGGAACCGAATAAAGCGTAGGATCTAACTAGGGTACCCATGTTTGGTAAGTCTCTACCATTTGATAACAACACTTCTAGTAGCAGATAGAAGGTTTTGTGTCACTATAAAATGGGTTTGTACCTATGGCATGTGAGTGACTGTCATAGGACGATGCAAGTGTGCATGATGGAATGAATACCTATCCTATATGTTGGGTAGCGAAAATACCTGTCCAAAGTTACGAGTGGGCAACATAATGCTGAAAACCACAAGAATCCATGGACAAAACTACAAAAACCAACTCAATCCACTATCGTATTATTCCATTAGGCAAAAATATTGTCTGAAACTATGAAAATTGGGTAAAAAATTGCTATAAATAGTAAAAATAAACAAATTTACTATACCATTTGTATTTGTTACCCAAATAGTGGATTTTGGACCAAATTACCTCCGAACTTCAACTGGTGATTGTGGGAGCTACGAGTGACAGAATCAACGACCGTCTGGACCAGGTAATTCCTCTTCCTCTCCTCTTTATTTTCAGTGGATTATATTTTGTATTTAGGTTCCAATATTTAAGTTATTTAGGGCGCAAATTAGAACTTTAGGTGTACGCGGGCTACTGTTCATCGGGTCATGTATACACATGATTATATGTGGTTGTATAAAGGATAACCAGTGTATACTCATCCCTATATGCTATTTTGAACACTTCAGCCCATGTATATGTTCGTAAACATTGTTTTTTAGTTACTGCTAACTCAAAAAATGATTTTTCTCTTGTAGGATGGTGCTAGAGTGGAGGGAAAGGGAACATGAGGAGGTATATGTTATTGTGGAAAGAGATCCAGGGGCCCAAATGGACTTGAAAAGATGCGGGTTGTATAATTTTTGGGCTCTCAAAAAGATGAGGGCCGAAGTGAGATTGCTACAGTTGCTCGTGGATTACTGGGATCCAGATAGTGAGAGCTTCAACATTGATGGGAAACCATTAAGGATTGAAGTCAAGGACATTTATTTCTTGACAGGGTTGTCGGGTCTGGGTGAGGTGGTCAACCTCAAAGCCCGGGGAGATGGGAGTGGTATGAAAATAGAGGAATATATAGATGCTCATTACATTGCAGGGGTTGATAAGGTATGAATTCAACTCCCCATTCGAGCGATAAACAATGTAAGCCTCAAGATTGTTGTCCTCATTTTGACATGGATCACAGTATTGGACTCTTTGCACTAAGAATCGATGCCTCTTATGTTCTACTCGGTAGAGTGATTGAGACCCATGGTGTATGACTAATGCACCTCACTACTGGCTAACATGAAGAGCCAGTTAACAAAATGAAAATAGGGTAGTAAGAGGAACTTCGGGTTCACTTCTATATTATGTAGCTTTTTGTTCAAGAGGGTTCTAGGTTTGGGAACTAGATTTGAGATCATTCTGAGTGGACCTCGTGATCCAGCCATGGTACAGTGGATCAAGGTGATGAGACAACAGGGGGGAGGTAGGGTGCCCACACCCTACAACGATTACTTCTTCTACTGGTGGATACGGTAGGTCATTTCTCTGGATGACTACCCTTATGCAGGGATTGATTTCAAAGGGGACCTTGACATGCCATTACCACTAGGGACTGCCTATGGGGACATAAGTATGTCAAATTTTTTTAAATATTTCATTTGTGTGTATTTTTGTATAGGAAAACAAAAATGTTTTTGGATGATGTTTAAGTACTAATTAGACATGTATGTGATGTAGATGTAGGTCCATGATGGTCAGACAGACTTCCATGACATCATCAGAGGCACCAAGGAGATGATACATCAGGAGGAGAATTAGAGAGAGTTCTTCAAAACGTGTAGGGAAACCTGTCTCGTTTGACACAAAGAATTATGATGGTTCAGGTGGAGGATCTTTTGAAGGCTATGCAGTGACAAGTGGTAACTGTGCCTCGAGCTTGGGTGTGAATATTTCAGCATCTCGAAAATTCCATTGTTTTCTATCATGGCACTTATCTAGTACCATAGGAATAGATGTCATAACTTTTGTATGATCGACTGTATATGTGTATTGAGGGTGTTAGCCCCAATTTTGTACTTTAAACATCATATTTTTTGAAATATATATAAAAACATGGTTCTTCGGCTTTACTTATGTTACAATGTGTACATTGATGAGAATGTTTTATTTTCTTTAGTTATGTGACAAATGTCAATCTAAAATGAAATTAACATATGCATCAGATACATAATTAGAACTCCTAGGTATGTGATGATAAGTAATAAAATCAAATTATCATTCTAAAATTCATACCCGTAGAAATTGTCGTAGTAACGTAGGGTCATGCACACGGTAACTTTTTTTCAACTGACATACTACTAACTGGGAATCCAGGCGAACCTCCAAAGAGCGAATACCATGTGAAATGGCATCGCACAAAATTTCTATAACGACGATATATTCGGCCACATTATTCGTGGATGGCCCTAGGAATACGCCACCTAAAGACACCAGTAGAACCTCGAGTGAGTAAACAACCCAAGTGGCGGAAGCCAAGTTCCAAGTATGACGACTGGCTCCATCTGTGAATCCTAAGTAGACTGAAGACTCCGTTGACATCTACCAACCAAGGGAAAACTCGATAAGCAAGATGAAGACAAAAAAATAAATGGAAAATATATATACACTAAATGAAATTAGTATAAAAAGAGTTATGCCCAAGCTTGGGGCTCAAGAGTAATATATTTTCAAATAGATCCCATTCCTGGACTCAGCCAACATGTTCCCTTCATAATCTGCTAATTCATAGGCCCCTTTTTCCAAGACATGGTGCATGATATAGGGACCGTGCCACATGGGTTTGAACTTACTTGCCCCCAATGGTTCTTTGGCTTGATCATATAAAAGGACCAAGTCACCTTCAGCATACAACCGAGGACAAACATACTTATCATACTGGACCTTGACACTCTTTTATTCGCTTTGATAGTTGTAGAGGTGTCTCGATGCTACTCATCCAGACTCTCTAGGTGTATGAGGCGTCATTTGAGATTGGAAGTGTCATGTAGGAGCGCAACTGCTAATCTAAGAGAAGGGATTTTTCATTCAATAGGTAATATTGACTCCACACCATGTACTAACTGGAAAGGAGAAAAATCATTAGCAGTCTTGACCAAGGTTTGGTATGCCCAAAGTGAGGGATATACAATGATATGTCAGTCAGATTTGCTCTAGCTAACAATTTTCTGCAAAATGGTCTTGAGAGACTTGTTCACGGCCTCTACTTGTCCATTTTCTGGGGGTAGTAAGGGGAAGAATGACCATGCTTAAACCCCAGTTTAGATGCTAGTTCTTCCATCATTTCATTATGAAAGCAACTGCCATGATCAATGACAATATCACTCGGGATTTTGAACTTGGCTATAATTTGATTGAATACGAATAAGGCGACTGTCTTCCCATCGGATTTGACTGTAGGAATGGCCTCGACCCAATTAGTAAAGTAGTCTACGACCACGATAACGTGTTGATTCCCCCCAACCAAACTTGTGTTGCAATCCACAAGGTCCACCCCCCACTTGGTGAAGGGACTGATAGTAATGGCTATATGGAGAGGGGTTGGATGCAAGCGCATTTTCTAAGTGAACACCTGGTAGGGGTGACACTTCTTAACTGCTTCAACGCAATCTTTAAATATAGTCAGCCAAAAATGACC